>JARFJB010002187.1:2720000-2732500 GCA_036346205.1 Vesta saturnalis
TTCTAAATCAGAAAACGTAAGTGTAATACAAAACTCAGATTGATTAAAATCACGTCTAATGAGGCGTATAATAATGAATATTGCAAAAATAATTGATTAATTTTTTTTAATCGTTTGGCCTAGATTTTATAGCAAAAGCGTGAAAGTGATTTTCAGAAAGAGGCCTCTAAGATTGCTGAATGAATTTCCTTGCGTATAATTATCCCATTTATAAAAGAACTCAGGTCGGAAAAATATGATTTAATTTTACGCTGCACCCAACTCTAATACTACGTTTTAATAGCACTCTAATCTTCACTGATCTTTACATACATAACTAACGTGATAGATAAATAATTGTATTTCATATTTCATTATAAATGAAATATGAAAACGAAATTTTGTTGGTTATTAAAATTAAACAAACGTATAAAAATTAAATGCCATTCTACCATGGATATATCAATTGACCAGCTTGCAAACATTTGTCTAAATACATTAGAGTGAGTTATAGATCTATAATTCCCTACTATAACTCCCTAGGGAGTTATGAACATAGTTACGGTAACTATGGGTTTATTTATTTATAATGTATTGGTATGAAATAAATAAAAATAGTTCCCAAAATCCGGTTTTAGTAATAATTATGAAAAACGTTAAGTTTTCAGGTGGCTGTTTAATGCATTTATGGATAAATAAATAAAAAAGGAATTGAGCTGAGTGTTGATACAGGAATGAACGTGTTTGCACCATAATAATAAATGAGATTATGGAAATAGCGGTGAAATGGGTGGCCAATTACAGTATATTAAGTGTTAACTACGGTTGTTTACTAGTCGAGGATGAAAGATAGTTATTTTTACCTACTATATTAGAACGGCAAAAAAATGAATCTTTAATTGATATTCAACACATATTTTACACAAACTCACACTAACAAGCCGCCAGAGACTACCTAAACCACTTGCAGGGATCCAAAACTACACGTCGTCCGTAATGAAACCATATTGCGGCCGCCCAGTTTCGTAAATTGCGAAACCATTACGTAAAAGAGTGAGTATTACCCGATTAAAATTAGTTTCTTTCAAAAGAGTGCTTCTTACTAAAAGTCCTGAAACCGCTTTAATACCTTCTCAACCATCGCGAGGGCATCCAGAGGTTAAAAATTAGATCCTGTATTAAAACCTTGGTTCAATAACAACGCTGGTAAAACGTTTCGTTATCCTATCAACCTGTTTAGTTAATAGCTCTAACTACCGAAAGGTCCCGAAAATTTAAATATCTTACGAGTACTCAAGCTCAGAAGACTTTACTTCTTGTTGGAAATCCTGACAATGTGTTCATTACAGGTCGCACGTCGCGACAGCCCAGAATTAAGGAAGTAATCCTTTATTAATAATACCTATACTGTAAAACGCAAACGTAAAAAGTATAAAGTAATCCCTTTCGAATTATTGATTTTCTATGTTACCTAGAAACAGATATATTCCAGCCACGTTGTATTTAACCAAAAGCACGTTGCCAGCTATGAACTCCGCTATCATTACCGCCGAAATTGGGCCCGTGCAAAACAAGTATGACTCCAGGACAAGTTTTGGAAGCTTAATGCTGTCTTATGGGTTGGTATGAGCCTCTAGTAGTATTAGAAATATATTTCAAATTTCAAGTTTTCCCTTTCATAACAGTTGCAGAAATCTACATCTATTTTTTTTTTAAATACATCAGTAGATGGAGTCATGCGCATAAATAAACAAGGGGGGCGCTGCTGTGGGTGTAATAACCTGTGAGAAGTTTAAGAGTCGTTACGATGTCTTATCAGATGGTATGCGGGCCTCCATTATTAGAATGCTATTTCAAATTTCCCGCATAACAGTTAAATCTACTAATAAAAAGCAATGATAGGTGGAGCCACGATCAACCTCTATTACAAACCACGGAACAAGTTCCGGAACCCTATAGTTGTCTTATGACACAGAATGCGGACTCCCTTATGAGAATACTATTTGAAATTTCAAGTTTTCCCTATGTAACAATTACGGGGACCTTCGTTTACCTTTAAAGTATACCTCTATGTGGAACTACGATCAACCTCTATTACAGAAAACATTCATTAGTTATAAAAATACACTACTAGATGGCGCCACAATCAAACAAACAAAACGAACCAATCAGAATGCAGAGCCGTCTATTGCGATAAACACATTTCATTGTTGATAATGAATCTTAACCCGAATTCCGCATTTTTCCCATATCAATATTTAACTAAATATCCAACTTAGGAAATTAAATACCAATTCCTGTCATTTAGAGGGATACCATTTATTATAATAACATTTACATCAATTCATTTGATTCAATAACCCCGTACTCTCATGCAAAAGGTAAATGAAAATTCGACTTACATCTGTTCAGTACCAATCCAACTTCCTATACCTAAACCTTCACATTGGTTCAGATCAACAGTAATTTTTATAATTACACTGATTAAGTGTCATCAAAAATCGCACCAACACTGAAGGCATTATTCCATATGTAAATTTTCTGATATTTTACAGTAATTAATTAACCAACAACTAAGACGGCTCTCGGCCGGAGTTTTACATCAAAGAAGGAGTCCGAAGCCGAGATCCAAGGAGATATACCTGGATATCATTTATACTCGCCTTAGTTGACCAATTGGATTTTAGTTAACTGTGTAATCAATTAATAATTATTACAGAACTTGTAATTGAATTAAATAAACAACACATTCAAAAATTCTTCTCTCATACATATAAGCAACACACTCCACAAGGTTTGAACTTGGTAACCCTTAATTATTCATAATACAATTATTTTGTACAAAAACCAACCAGATACGGTGTTTTCCGTTAGTATTTTTGGCCGAAAACCGCACTTTTTACAAAAATACATTCATTTTTACTTTCTTGCTAAAAAAGAAAGTATTTCCGTCGAAAAAAAATCGAAAAAAATAAGTTGTGTTGTTTTGATGTTTTACGACTCCCTGAGCCCGAACAAATAAATTTTAGAAAATTTTTAAAAATTTCTGTCTGTGTGTGTGCCTGTGGTCACTCGCCAGGCGAAACTATACGGTCGATTTTGATGAAATTTGGAATGAAGGCCTACGAGATAATAATGTCAACAAAACAAGCTTTTAAACACAATAAGTATACAGGGAGTGAATATGAGGGTGTTATTTTGGGGGCAAAATTTGAAATTTTAACTTAGAAGATTGAAATTTAGGTCATCAATAACTCGCAAGAAATGCAATTTTTTCAATTTTTAAAACTTTCAAAATTGAATGTGGCCACAGTTACAGTCACACATACATTTTTTTGAATAAAATATATATATATATATATATATATATATATATATATATATATATATATATATATATATATATATATATATATTATATATATATACTGATACCGTTCAAGGTATAAAAGAATTTAAAGTAGATAAATGAAGGTTCTTTAAAGAAATTTCTTTACGTAATAAATTATGGTATAAATTTGCCTATATTTAAAGGGGTAAAACTTCATTAAATTAAATTATTCGAAATTCATTTATTCAAAATTGTCTCCAAGCATTTTTTTTTGTTTTTTTACATTTTGTAGGCAACCAGCCACTCTTATGAATGCAACTAACTTGCTTCTTCTAATGCTTATAGTATTGGAGATATGAATTTTCAAATATTTAATATTGACATGGTTATAACTATTTTGATAATAAATTTGGGATTTTGGAAATAAACTTTGTTCATTTGCGCTAATGAAATGATATTATCCTGATGAAAACATTACTTCCAGTTTTTCCGGAAATTGAAAACATTCCTCGTATTGCCGGTATAACATACACGTATTTCTACTTTATTTGAAAGGGAAGGAAATTTGCTTTAAAATGATATGTAACAGTCCATAGATATCTTCAAAGATAAGCGTGATGTCTATTTTAACTTTCAACCTACATGTACATATGTAGGTATAGAAGGTTATGCAATCGACTTTTTTTTTCACTATCGCTAAATCGACTCATTAGCTCATTTTACTACTTTTGGTCAAGTTACGTCGAGATCGGCCATGACGTCTGGATGTTTCGAAGAGGGGAGGTTTATTAGGGTCAGTATTTGGTTTTTATTAAATATTTTTTAATGAGCTGAATACTTCAAAGATATAAAAATGCCCCATATATTTTTTGTATTTTGCAAGAAAGTCCTGTAATGCAATAGCATTCACCTGGTTATCTACATATTTTTCACAACACTATCTAAACACATAGAGATTAAGTTGGTTGTAAAAGGAGACCATCTTACTTTTAGATTCCAACTTGTAAATAACAAACACTGTCTGCTATTTTCTGAAATCCCCTATTTATAGGCATGTAACAGCGATAATCACTACCCACATGGCTGTTACATGTTTAACAAAACACCTCTTTACAAATATGCTTCTTGGAGTTGTGGTATAGCAAGATATTTCGCACATCGTCCAATTTAAGCATAAATATTATGTCTTGTGATTATCAGAACATTTTTACCGCAATAACTTCTGTTACATATTTCACTCTTTCCTGCTACATGTTTATTAACATGCAGCAAAGGTAGTTCCACATCTATGATCGTTTTTACTATTGAAGAATGCGTGGTAACTGGATGCAAATGCTGCTGCTGATGATGTTATGACATTGTAATGACTATTATGATACATTAAATTGAGATTATTCCAAGCACCTTCATCCTGGAACGATCTTTGCTTCCATAAAGATATACGGTTAATTTCTATCCTTTAAGAAATCTTTGTCTAGTGGGTATGATTACAATGCCTTGACTCCTGCCGCACCCCTCCTTGTAGCTGTTGTACATACGCGGCCGTCCTATCTCCTATGAACTATTGTCTATTTCTTACCAAAGATAAATAGCGCCAAATTAAAATATTATTTCTTAATATCTGCTAAACGGAAATAGGTACGATTTCGAAACTTGGCAGGCGCACTGGATGGACGAAGACTATTATTTTTCAGCTAATTTTTACGCAATCAATACACCGGCTGATATTTTTTGGGGGGTCGCGCACTATTTTGCCCATCCGAACTTTTTTGTGTTACGCCACTGACTAAATTCGATGTTATAGAGTGCTTGCTTTTATTTTAGATTTTTGGTACCCGTTTTTGAGTTTTGGTCAAAATTTTTGCAATTGTACGGTCGCATCGCGGACTTAATAAATTTTACGTAGATTGCCTTCGACAACAAAAGTCGATGCGATTTCTGAAAATTGATGTTAGTCTCGATCAACAATTAATTAGATATATAATAATGCTAAACACGTTTTCAAACGAAGAATATGGCGATATCCATTATGTTTATGGGTTCTGTGACGACAATTCTAACGAGGCTGTTGAAGAGTACTGAGCTCGCTTTCTAAAAGCACAAGTGTTTGTAGGCGTACATAGATTTTTTGAACGTGGTTTGTGCCGCTTCAATGAACTAGATCGAAATCCAAAAAATCTAAGAAATAATGCCCCAATTCTTCGAATTTTTTATGTGAACAACACTTTAAGTACACGTCGAGTTTCTCAGCAGCTCCAAATGTCTCAATAGCGACTGATTAAGGCGACCAAGCATGATCATCGGCGAGCTTTTCATCTACAACCGGTACAAGAATTGCGACTTACAATCAGCAAAAATAAGTCCACAATTTCTACATAATATTTTGTGGACTGATGAAAGCAATTTTATGAACATTGGGATTGTAAATTCCACAACCTTTGTCACATGAAAATCCTGGTTATATTAGAAAATTGCCGTTTCAGTATTATCATCATCGATTGATCCGACGTGTCGGAAATAATGATTTAAATTGGAATCCCGGCAAAAGGCCAGTTATTTGACCATCAAGGTTGTCCGATTTGAATCTATTGGGCTAAGTTGTTTGGGGTTATCTCAAAGGCGCACTATGTCATACCCGTGAGGAACTAATTGAAATAATACAGAGTAGATGTCGTGAACTAAATAATTCTCGTGTCCAAATAGCTGCTACGATTAATTCTTTAATTCGTCGGTGACACAAGTGCATAGAAGCAGGGGGAAGGCATTTCGAACAGTTGCAGCAATCCATAATTGTTAATTTGTTACAAACTTTTTTGTTTGTTAAATTTTTGGTGTTTTTCACTACTCGTATTGCTAAATGACCGTACATTTTAGCGAGTCAGTTTACAAATATCACTGCATTGCATGCTGTATAACTTGGTCGTTACGAATTTTGGTCAAAAACTTAAAAACAATCGCAAAAATCGAATATCCATACAAAAAATTGTTGGTAAAGAACTGGCCAAGCATTTGATAATATCGAATTTAATCGAATGGGCAAAGGGTTGCGCCCGTCTAGTACGCTTGCCAAATTTGCAAATAGTACCTATTTCCGTATAGAAGATATTGAGAACAAAATTTAGACTTTGGCGCGAAATGCCTTTTTACACATTAGTCCACTGGAAAAATCTCCATCATTTTCTTATTATGTTCCATCTATTGCTGTAGCTATTAAGATTAAATGTGAAATACAGAAAGTGTTGCATTACCGGAGGCGTACAATAAAGAATTTCACCGAGGATTTTTGAAAGCAGGCACAATTGGTTTAATACTAAAGGGCCGTTGCAAGTATGGTGGCAACGAATCGAAGATAGCTACGTAATGGTTGTTGATAGAAGAGCGTAACCGTCAAATTAATACAGTACATTCGGCAAGAGCTAACTAGGCTAGAGTCGGTGGCGTAAAAGTTGATGGTTTTTGTATCAAAACTAATGAGGTGTGATATACACTTTTACCAGGTAATAAATCGGAGACCCCAGAGTACCGTTATGGAGCAACATTAGCGAAATTAAATGGAATAACGAAACAATGACATTTCCGTGCTATAAAGACCACATTACGCCCGCATTTGGGGGCGTATAAAGAACATTATGGTGGCAAAATAAAATAATAGATATTTATGTGTTAAGGGCATAATCAGAAGATTATGGCTCGAGGGCTTCGCGTCGGGCTTTTATATTCCTGAGAGCCATAATCTACAATTATGCCCGTGGTACATACAATGTTTTATTTTATTTTGCACCATGAAACTGGAACAAAATTTTAAAAAATTCAGTATTTTCGGCAAGTTTTTAAATGCAAATGCACTGAAATAAAGTCGACAGTAGGCTAATTTGTTGTTACTAAGATACTGTGATATGTTGCTAAGGTACTGTTTGTTTGTAAATAATTTTCATTCTAAAATGGAGGGTAAAAACGAAAAAACTTATTCACAAGAAATTTTAGATGAATTTGAGGCCGCCCAGGCAAAAATAATTCCAAGTAAATCGAAATAAAAGAGTACGAAAGGTTTCGCAAAAAATGTGTCCACAAAATGTGATGAAAAAGTTGTGATGGCATACTTGTCTCAAATGGTAAGGGATTGTATATATATATATATATATATATATATATATATATATATATATATATATACATTTATTTTAAGGTTGTTGTTTCAATAATTCTTTTAACTTACGTGACATATCATGTCATGTGTTTGCTGTCATCAATCATGCTGCTTAGCAACAATGACATTTCCGTGCTATAAAGACCACATTACGCCCGCATTTGGGGGCGTATAAAGAACATTATGGTGGCAAAATAAAATAAAAAATAATTACTGCACTATTTATTAAAACAAATGAAACTAATTCTAGAAATTAGCAAAATATGTAAAGACAATACGGAATTTAATTATAACCTTCGTAAAAGTTTAATTTAAAACAGCTCAGGTAAAGCGTAATTTAATATAAATGCATAGGGTAAAGTCATACAAGAGCGCGCTGTCTACAAGAGTACGCATTGTGAATATTTTCCATACAAATCGCGTATCGCCATCTAGCTTTCAATCATCGAATTAGTATAAACATGTAGAATCCTCTAATGTTGCAGTTTTCCTTGCTGGTGTGTCAACATTGAAGATATCTGTATTAGTGGTCAAACCGCTGTCACAGCTGTAACATTTACGGGGTCTAATTTAGCGTCCTAAGTGAAAGTTACGGTGCTAAACAATAGTTTGAGTGAAATATAGTATTATTTGGTAAGTATTTTGTAAAAATTGAACTACAGTATCTGTACATCTTTGGGACGTTTTAATACAGTTTTTTCACCAGAAAAAGAAACTGAACTGGCGGAATATATCAAAGAAATGGTATAACCATGCAAGATCTAATGACTTTTTTAAAAACCTGAAAATAATGTATGAAAAGTACAATTTCTCTGCCAATCAAATTTTTAACATGGATGAAACAGGTATATCAACTGTTCCTAACAAGACTCCAAAAGTCCTAAGTGTGAAGGGCAAAAAACATGTCGGTAAAGTCTCTAGTGGGGAACGAGGAGAACTGGTTACCGCAGTTTGCAGCATGAACGTAGCTGGTTATTATGTTCCACCAGCGTTGATTCTTAAAAGAAAGAGAATGAATCAAGATTTATTCCAAGGGGCACCAACAGGAACTCTTTGCATGCTTTTAGACTCGGGATTTAGTAATACCGAACTTTTTCTGAAGTGGATAAGACATTTCCGAAATAATGTTAAACCATCTCTTGAAAAACCGGTGCTACTGCTTTTAGACAATCACTCATCACACAGAAGTCTAGATGTTATTCGGTATTGTAAGGAGAATTTTATACATTTGTTATCTCTCCCACCTCACGCGAGTCACAAAATCCAACCCCTCGACAGAGGATATTTTGGGCCATTTAAAACTGCTTACAGCAAAGTGTTTGAAAGCTGGTTAGTGTCTAACCCTGGAAAGCCCGTTACTTTAAAACATGTAGCAGGTTTATTTAAAACCGCATATAATACTGCTTCAAATATTGAAAAGGCAGAGAAGGCTTTTGAAGCTACAGGCATTTGTCCCTATAATCCACAAATATTTGGTGATAAAGATTTTAGTACCTCGGTGGTTACAGATAGAGCTATGGAAAGATTGGGTTCCCAAAAATTAATAACTCTGTGCTGGATACTGACGAGCAAAATATAGGAAATGTTGGATCTTGCGAAGAATTAAATGGTGATGGAGAAAACGAAGATATTTTTAATGGTACTATTATGGAAAACCAAAACGAAGATGGGACAGTGATTGTAGAAATGGGTTTTGACCAAAATGGATTACCATTACCATTAGATCAAACCATTCTTCCTGAGAATTTTGACTTGTCTCAAGCAAAAATTATCCTTGAAGAAGAAGACACTTTTCTGTCAGGAAATGAAAGTTCAAATAGTAGAACTGGATCTGCCATAAATGATAAAAATATCGACATTTTTAACTTGTCAGAGGTCGAAGATATTGTAGAAGAATCCTATAATAGTTCTCCCCAGGTTACTAAAGGTAGCAATGAAAATCAGCTTAAAAAAATACCCATTCTATCAACACCAGAGAAAAACACCGGTTTTACTATTTTACATGAGGATGCAGGCCCAAGTTGTCCCACGAAACCTGAATAACTTAGACCTTTTCCTACATTAACAGAAAAACAACAAAGAAAAAAAACTTAGCCAGAAATCAGAAATCCTGACAAGTACTCCATGTAAAGATAAGCTAGTGGAACAAACAAAAGCAAAGAATAAAACTATTAAACGAAAAATTACCGAAAACCTTCCTGGAAAAGACGACAATATTAAGAAAAAATCAGGAGGAAAGAAGCTGAAATGTGATAAGAAAATAACAAATGCAGGCAAAGGTAACAAATGCAATCAGAAAAGTGAAGACATTCTCTGTCCTGGTTGTGCAGAACATTTTGTTGAGCCTCCTAACGAAGATTGGATTCAGTGCCATCTATGTCAGCAGTGGTGGCATGAAAGTTGCACTGCATGTGTGGCTAGAAATTTTGAATGTGACTTATGTTTGTAATTGCGTACTCTTATATTCCACAATGCGCACTCTTGTGAATTTAGGTCTACAAGAGCGCGCATTTTCATTATTTTAATAAAGTACCTTTTTTATGCATTTTAATAAGCTTTTGTTAATTTTTTGAAGATAAAATACTTTTTGAAATACAGTTTTTTATAGTAAAAAACCTCTTAGATGCGCACTCTTGTGTACCTAAACCCTACTCAAGGAGAGTGTTTAAAATGAACAACATATATAGAAAAACCAGTTTATGCATAATTGTTAACTACTTGAAAATTCGTCTGATAACATGTAGTTATGTTTGTACGAGCAGGTTGATTCGCGGGTTTATCAGATTCTAATTACCTTTTTTCAGCCAGAATTATTTTTTAAACACATTGACAATAGAAAAATTGAATTTCCCTTTTATTGCACTTTCATTATAAGTACACATGTACATAATTGACCATTAATTAAAATCGTTCAATAAAATAGTAGATTTCGCAACTATTGCACTGTTTACACATTTCTTGGTGCGAGGCTGTTCTTTTTTACCCGAGGCGTAGCCGAGGGATAAAATATATGGCCGAGCACCAAAAAGGTGACAGCGCACGTGTTGCGAATACATTTTTTTGTAATCGTTCACATAAAATTAGAAAAAAATTAAATTTTGAAGTATTTGTTGACAAATGTCAAATTAAATACATAAATAAAAAAGTTTATATATTTAGTTATATACCACTTTTCTCTTTATGTATTAAAAGTAACGATTACAAAAAATGTATTTTTTAAATAAATACGAATATTTTCAATTCTAAGGAAAAAAGAAAACGTACAGGTATTCATTGTTGCAATACGACTTTTGTTTTGTGCGGGCAAGGAGTGGCGCAGGTAATAATATTCAGGTACTATGAGTAAAAATTTAAAATAAAAGTACAGCTGACAACAATGCTGCTTAACAACTGAAAGAAATCGTTGATGTTATCTGTAAATGGTTCTTTACTTAGATTAAGGTTAGTTCGATACCCTGATGTGCAGAGGGATCGACGAAAACATCCTAACGACCTGGGAACTTTCTTGCTTACGCTTAAAATCGAAGGATTGCGCCTCTTCTTTATTATATAAGTACTCCTTGATTTAGGTTCATTTTGGAACACCCATACAGAGGATTGCTGCTTAGTGTCGGGCTCTTATGAATACATCCATATTTCGTCACCTGTTAGAATGTAATATAGGTACAGAATTTGAACGATCATGGCCAAATTTTTTAAGCGTTTCCATGCACCTTTTGACACGCGCTTTTTTATGAGCTTCTGTCAGATTGTGAGGAATACAACAAATACAAATCTTCCTGACATTTAAAAGTTGTTTCTGGTATTTGTTTCGCTGCAATGACTATGGATGCTTGTATCCAATTGTATGTTGTATGTCGATCTGATAAATTCATTCCACGCACAATCTTAATATTCTTTGCGACAACAGAAGTGCATGGTCGACCCGTGCGAAAATCATGATTAAAAGTAGGTCTTCCACGTTTGAGTTCTGCAAACCAGTTGTAGACCATGGTTTTGGACGGCGCTTAATCACTAAACAACTTGAGTTTTTCCACACATCGCTTTTGCGTTAAACCGTATCGAAGGTCTTAAAAAATCATCACTTGAAAATCACGATTTGAAATATCCAAATGTTTTCATAATGTTTTCTAGTTTTAAAATTCCAATGAAATGAAACTGTTCTGTTTAAAATCAAAGTGTCAGTTGTACGAATGGTATAAAATGTCAAATTTTGCGATTATGACAATCGCAGAACCTTAACAATGCAAGGAGTACTTGATTCCGCGAACTTTAGCATTGGTCCATTTTTCGTAAGCCCACACAGAGTTATTATATTGTAAGTATATGCATTAAATACCCAGTTGGAGTGTTTGGATATACATGGAATATATTTCACTGATTATTCAATAGATTTTACTGCACATCATAAGCATATACGTTTGTTAAACTTCACATGACAGACACCATAGCCAATCCTGGCGAAACTGAGTTATTAAGTCGATTTACTGACAGTGAAAAAAGTCTATGTCATAACATCCTATACCTACATACGTATATGTAGGTTGGATAAGGTAAAAACATATACTAATTTAAAATTTGCTCCCAGAGGCAGAACAAAATCTGCGACACACACCGAGGTTCTTACGATTTATTACGAAGTTGGTATTGACCTTATGACGTAGTGCACGTACTATATATTATGTTCTGTGGATGCACAAAAATTGTATCTATCCCTTGTATATACATACGCCGTCCTCCATATACATGGTACAAAACTGAATACATATCCATAGAAGACAAAAATATTACATTCGAAGTATATACAGGCGTTATTTCGAATATACATAGCATGCTGTTCATGGTATCTACAATGGAGATACTCAATATAACGTACAAAGTATATTTCAGAAATACATTGCATATTTTGAACCTAAAGTAAATGTACATGGTGGTCAACTAAGAATGAGAGGTACTGTATCTGGGAAACTATCCATTGTAGAGGCTGCGTGTTTCGGACTCAACCTACTACTAGAGAAGATATGAAAAACCGGATACGTAACG
>JARFJB010002187.1:2737500-3000000 GCA_036346205.1 Vesta saturnalis
CTAAGAATTTAAAAAGGATTACCGAAAGCAGATCATGTGGACTACAACTACCGCATCAAAGAAGGATTAATTAATGTAACACGTAAGAATTAGATTTAAATTTTATTGAACCAAGACAAGTGCGTTTATGTTTTAAGTACTTTTCTTTGTTATTGTTGCATTAGTTACGGTTCATTCAAAGAAAAAGAAGGTAATCGAACTTTAGTTATTATGTTGTTTTTAGTGTTAGTAATTGGGGAAGTTTGGTCTTAATGTATTGATGTGCGAATTTGCCAATATATACCCACTGTTTAATTTATTTGTGTCAATTGTATGCCTAACTGGTTACACCTTCTGATAATCGAAATTAGTCTCCACATATTTTCGAATTTAAGGATCGATTGGAAATTGAGTAATAAGCCAGATCTATCACAAAATTTCATTTTAGCTTTGAAATATTAATGTAGAACACCAGTATCAAAGTACTTTTTTTATTCAGCATAAATTACAGTTTTGAAGTATTAAAGTTTAAACCTATTAATGAATGTCTAAATACGACTTTAAAGATAAAGTATTAATAAAATATAACGATTTTATTGATGATACAACCACTAACCGCGCTATGTTTGAATTATTCTGCAATCAACGAACATTTATTGAGATAACAATTCATTGTTAAACCGATATCGTTTATTTTATTTGGAAATTTCTAAATTGGGAATATTTATTTAATTCAAAGTTGCATAACAGTTAGAAATATAAATTTTCAGGTATATGAGGGATACTTAAAAAGTATTCAAATTAACGTCTTACGATTTGGAAATTTTCATTTGTACAGGGTGTGTTCAATAAGTTTACGACGACTCGTGTATTTCAGAATTTTGGATCAATTTATTTTGAAGTGTGAATGATTTTGAATGGTGAATGGTTTTACTGAGTAGGTTGCAATCATGTCTTCCACAGTCAGATAGAATTAATTTAACATCCCGCCTAAGAGTATTTATTTTAGCAAAATTTAAGACTGTGGTGGCGCCTAGGGACAATTTTTCCCGGACTGATCTGTGTGAGTTGTAGATTAATGGTAAGTATAAGATGTTTGGAAATAATTTTCAATCATTTTACTCGTTATATCGACCACGCCCATTTGCACTGTAGTTGGCTTGGCAACCCGCTTATTTCGGTAAGCATACGCGACTCCTAGTGCGGTTTGGACGTGTAACAACGCACACGGGCAGGGACGCGGATCTGTAATTTTTGATTCTGTAGACAAAGCAAATTCTTTTGTGAATTTATTTACATCAAACTAGTGTTCTGGTGAAATGTGTGCCCCAGCCAGCTTTTCCTCATATGAAACCAATTAATTTTTTTTTCAAGTTCTTAGAATCGATCATCAGTAGGCTTGGTCCCAAAAAGGTGACTGACCCAGACGGTGTCCCAGCTATTGTCTTAAAGCAACGTTCCCTCGAACTAGCATCGGTCCTATCTAAGCTTTATTCGATCTTCATGGGAACTTCTTTCATAACCGAAGTTAGTAAATATTCCAACTATTCTCAAAAAAGGCGGTAAGACTGATACCTTTAACTACCGACCAATTTATGTTGCTTCCATTTTGTCTAAAGTCGTGGAAAATGCCATCAATCCTTGAACCTAACAAACTCCTTATTGACAACCAAGCTAGCTTTAAAAAATTTTAATGAATAATGATAATCAAAAATCTGTAGGTTACTCAAACTTTCATACAATTTCACCAGATAAGCAACTAAGAATTTTTTAGTTCGTGTGAGTGGGCCGCTGGTGATGATAGGTAAACTACAGAAACGCGTTCGGTGTTTCTAATTTTGTGTGGTACGTCGGTGTACTTTTTATATTACAGGTCCTGCCACAGATCTAGTGTTCCAGATTAACAAGAAAAATCAATTATTCTTATTTTAATCTGTATTTTATTAAATATTTCGTTTAAATTTCTTCCAAAAGGTTTGGCGGCGCTGAAATGGTTTTATCCGAACTTTTTATTTTCCTGATACTGTAATGCTCTATACTTTAGTTGAAACAACGTTCTTCTAAAAACTCTGATATGGGTTTACATTTTGTTCTTGATTAGGTGGTCTATGATTTATACATAAGCCGTCATCAAAACATTTCTTTGACACCTTTCAAATTTTACCTTGTTTTTACCGTAATATGAAACTAAGAACCATTTTCTCATCATCCATGTTCGCGTATTTTGTAAATAGATATTAGTTAAAAAAAACGTGATCTGTAATAATAATTACCAGATTTCAGGTTTTGTTTTTTTATATTTAGCAAGTGACAGTCGAGAGGCAATCTTTAAATATATACGACACTTAAGTGGGCCTATAACTAAATTAAAACTGTATTTCTATATCGCCCGTGGAATAGGAATCGCCATGAGTGCTGTCAGTGCTATCAGCATGGTTTGATGCATACCGACCAAACATACTAAAATTCTATGTAAGCAATAATTGAATTTATTGGAAAACTAATTATTATTGACTAGTTTATGGTTTTGAATGGAATTCTGGTATGCGCATTTTTGGCATTTGGAATAATGCTTATGACTCAGTGTACTAGGGGCGGACAAACATTTGGATTGATCGGGATCATAGATTCATTTAGAACATCACTTAGTAAGTACGATTCAGAAGATAAAGTACGTATAGCTGTAGATCTTGTAGGAACAGATGTAAGTGTAATGAAATTATTTTAAATGATATTTTTTGTTCATATAACTTGTAGTTAAAATGTTGTCAAGACCGTTGCACGGAAGATGACTCGCGCAACTGTGCCGAAAGATTATACAAAATTATATATAGCAAGGTGTTAATAATTTCTTGTCTAGCATTTGGAATAACGGGATTTCTGGTTTGTACATTCCTTATTACGTCTTAACCCAAATAAAACAACTTTTATTATAGATAATTGTTGGATTGCTTTTTTACTGTATATTTATAAAATATAACCTAGATGAAGAACAAGAAGAAGAAGAAGATACTTAGGACTATGCCTGACATTTACATAAGTCAGAAATATATTAAATCTTTTGGAAAATTTGCATGTTATACATCATTATAAGAAATAAGAATGTATGTGACGAAGTCAGCAAATAAACCGTTATGAATCGAGCTTATTATACGCTAAAGTAGGCAACGTTCGATTCAATTAGTCTACTATAATAATACTCTCTTAATAATAATAATACTAATAATCATAATTAATAACTAATAGTTAATACTTAATAATAACTCACGAAACTACTCTACCATCTAGTTTACTGCATTGCCTCATTTTGCAATTTGCTTATTAAACTAACCTACTTACAAAACGCTTAATTCATCCAATTAATTTAATTCTGAAGCTACTCATCTACGAACAAATCTATAAAATAGTGTTACAATAATATTACTTACAAACAATGCCATTACAATGCTACTGTGCACTACATCTCTCCCTATTTCTTAAATGATTTATCTTTCCAAATGACGAATCGCTGTATATCTAAAATTAGAAGCTCTCTATCACTTATAATAAGGTTTAGTTCTATTTTTATGCACTAACAATTCTTTTCCGGCTTCTTTCATTAAAACATTCGAGGATAAATCTTTTATCACCGCAAAAGGTCTACTGTAAATAGCACTTAATTTAGTTCCGTCTTCATTTCTGATAGTATTGTCACCTGTCTTATAATCCATTTCATTTGCATAATGTCATATTTTTGTTTTCTTTTCACTTTCGCACTAATTAAACTTGTTGTAGCAGCACTATGTGCTTGTTGTAACCTATACTTAAGTTCTAAAGGATAATTATCAAAACTATATAAAGCTTTTACATTGTAAGTTACATTACTTGGAATTCTACATAATTTACCGAAGGCTAATTCGTAAGGAGCTTATTTTGTTTCACTATGTACAGTGGTATTTTATGTGAAGCACCAATACGGTATCCAACCACTCCATGACGTGTTTTCCGTTTGAATCCTTGAATAAGCCCCTACCACTTTGTGTGAATTTTCTAAGGAACCAATGCTTTAGAGATGGTACGCTGTGAAAGTTAAATGTTTAATTGTTAACAATTTACACGATTTTGTCATAGTAGATGATATGAATTCTGAACCTCTATCAGTACCATTTTCACTAGGATCTCCAAAACGTAGTATGAAATTATTAACAAATGTCGTCACTACTGTTACTACATCTTTAGATTCTAAAGGATATGCTTCTAGATATTTAGGTAAGTCACATTGTATAGTTAATGTTGTTACACGTCCAAACCGCACTAGGCGTCGTGCATGCCTACTAATGTAAGCGGGTTGCCAAGCCAGCTAACAGGGAGATGGGCGTGGTCGAAATAATAAGTAAAATGAATGATTAATATGCTCAAATACCTTACACCTACATTCAAACAGCTCAGTCCGGGAAAATATGTCTCTAGGCGCCACCACAATCGAAACTTTGCTAAAATAATTGTCTTAAGCTGGATGTTAATTAACCCTACCTGATTGTGGAAAGTAGGATTGTGCTTACTCGGTAAACTCCTATACGAAGGTTCTAAAACAAACACTCGTCCAAAACAATTCAACTCAAACTCAAATAAATTTAGTACTACCCAGGTTATTAAAAACTTTTTGAATACACCTCGTATACCAAAACTTCCAAAATAAAATTTATCACTCAAATTCATTCAAAATTCCATAGTTCCAATAGATGCTACCCTCTATACAAGCACGCGTGTAATTACAATACATCGCCATATTTGTTCTTACTTACAAATTTTACAATTACTTCATGAAGAAATCATTTTTCGTCACCACATTCATTCAGTAGCCACTCTGGACCATTACACAACTTTTAACAGTTATCTCCAACCTGCGCTCGATCTGCTTCCGCAACATTTGCAAAAATAAGTACCGTCTAAGGTCTCAAATCCCATATACATACACGTATTCTCAAAACAATTGCACAACATTACAAAAACCTTCGGAAATTAACACTTAAACATACCCAATCTTTCTCTACATATTTTCTAAAACATTCTACACTTATACTTCACATTTTCTGACCAAGATTACTCATCTACCTTCAAACATTCCATTTCTTACAGCAGCAAAACAGTAGCGATACAGTGGCAAGCATTATCGTCCCATCGACAAATTTCTCTTCACATTTACATTCACCAGAATCTAATTATCCCAACACTAATGTCTCTATAACATTCAAATACACGTATCTACATACAGAATTATATTTTCCTAAATTTCCAGTGGCGTATCATACACCCACATACATTATGCATACACAAAAAAAATTTTTTCGTTCAAACTCAATACACTCGTACTTAAAACACATCATACACGTCATTATAACATCTTACATACAGGGTGCGTCAACGCAACCTGACAATGTACATGAAAAATTAGAGTTATCCTTGTCTAAAGGACCTACAATGTCTAAATATAATTTATCAAATGTTGAATGTGCTGTTATGGTCACACTCATGGGTTATTTTATGTGTTTACTACTTTTTTGTATAATTTTCTTCATCGTTATTTAAACCTTTCCAAAAATAATATTTCTTAATGTTATTTGTCATTCTTTTTATTCCCGCGTGACCACGTGTCGGTAGTAAGTGCAAATCGTTAAAAATTAACTTTTTCTTGTCATCATCAGTAATTTTCTCAAGTTTTTTAGTTACATTTATCCTAGGTATTTCGTAAAAATTAGTTTCTTCTCCTTTCAATTATGCACAAATCATTTTCATTTAATCCTAATACTTTAATATCTACTTATTATCTCCAAATCCCTCTACGATACCTTTTGGGTTAATGCCGAAAGAGTATAAGGATTAATAAGTAAAATTTCTTTGAAGGAAAATAATTTGGTACTAATGTAATCATAATACTTTCTCTCTTGTAATTTTAATAGTCTACTTGACGGGTCTTTCATGTTAAATAAATATAATAATGGTTTATGATCCGTATAAATTTTAAAATGTCACCCGAATAAATATGGTCGAAAATGTCTAATTGCCCAAACTATAGCTAACAATCCTATCTCAATTTTAGGATAGCTTATCTCTGCTTTACTTAAACCACTACTAGAATATGCTATTGGTTTGCAGTCTCCGTTAAATCAAACCTCATCTAATGCGCTGGTAATTCCGCAGAGCTTGGTACAAACCTCCTGTAATAATTATCGAAAGCAATAAATCGTTTTACTTCGTGTGCATTGTTTGGTTGTGGATAATTTTTTATTACTTTAGTTTTTTCTGGATCTGGCGAAATCCCGTTTGCTGAACTTATATCACCTAAACAAAGAATGTCTTTTTTAAGAAAGTCACCTTTCGTAACCTATCAAAAACGTTCATTAAATTTATTTTATATTCATCAGAAATTCGCACGAAAACAATTGTATCATCCAAATATATAAAACACTTTTCATAATTAAACCCTATCACAGCTATTATGATTAATCACAAAAATACACTTGCCTTACTTTAATCCCATGGGAAACTTTTTCATTATGTATTGCCGTAATCACAGTCAATGGTGTATAATTTCTGCTTTCTGGATTTACTTCCATTTGATAACCCTGACTTCAATCTTAATGGCTAACATATAGCGCCCCTGCCAATGAATAAAAAAATTCTGTAATGTTTGGTAAAGGAAGTACATCGTCTTGCAATTTCTCATTTAATTTTCTATAATCTACAACCAACTCCACTGCTTCTCTTCATTCATGCCTGATTTTTTAGGTATTAAAAAAGTAGGGTATGACTAATCGCTCTGACACTTCCATTATATCATCCTCACACATCCTTTTAATTTTCTGTTGAATTTCCATTTTCCGAGATTGAGGCGAACGATATGGTTTCACGAACACTGGTGTCGCATTTCCTTTTAAATGAATTTTTTGTTTGAAAATATTTGTTGTGGTTAATTTGTGATTTGGTAAACAAAATACATCAGAAATTTTTTACACAAACCTTCTGTCGCGAGTTTGTCTTCGGAGTTTAGGCAATTTAAATTAAGTTCAAACAATTCTGTTCTATGAAGCGAAATATCTGTTTTTTAAAGTTAAATATATTATAACTACTTACTGCTGTAATTTGTGGATTGAAATTGATTAATCGAACTGGATTATCTCGGGTATTAAATGTCTTAACCGGTA
This sequence comes from Vesta saturnalis, assembly GCA_036346205.1. Lineage (NCBI taxonomy): Eukaryota > Metazoa > Arthropoda > Insecta > Coleoptera > Lampyridae > Vesta > Vesta saturnalis. The sequence goes on from JARFJB010002187.1 coordinate 2,744,664, forward strand.
ATTTTTCAATTCTGTGGTTTAACAATAGTGTTAGGTACAAAATCATTTCACATCTTTCATCCCTATAGTTACAAATTCATCATTAGTATATGCTGTTATACAGTATATGTACTCACATTGGTGAAATAGTTAAAAAAGTTGAATTTATTGCATTTAAGCAGTTATTACTGTATTATTATTATTGATTTGTAATGTATTTAACTCAATCAATTTTCGCTTAATAAAATTTTATGTGTATCCATCACAAATTAATGAGCCAGTTACCCCATTGATTTCTAAATTATCGTTGATAGTCTGCGTATTGATACCTAAACATTCATACTTAATAACATAAATTTAAGCACTTATGTCTACTAATAACCCTGAACTAACACCTTCTACAATTGCATTTATTCAGTTTATGTTCAGATCACCCCTAGCGTACACATTATATATCATTCACCCGAAAAAAACTGACAGACGTTATCCCTGCTAACATCTTTATTCGTATTCTGCTGCACAAGATTTACATAATCTCTCGGATTACTATAGTTGTGTGTAGACATGGGCCTGTAATTATAGTTATTATTGTTGTAGTTGTGTTTATTAAATTATGTTGTTGTCGGTTATATCTATTAAAATTATTTCTAAATTTGGCTTTTGAATCGAATTTTGTCGAAAATCTTTATTGCAATTTTTTGGTTGATTAATACTTGAATTTTTTGGTTTAGAATGTCTCTTCCTATTAACACTATAATGCATTACCTGCGGACGTGTTTGATTTCCATCCTTGATCTCATTTACAATTTCACGACTAAATTGTATCATCCAAATATATAAAACACTTTTCATAATTAAACCCTGGCACAGCTATTATGATTAATCACGAAAATACACTTGCCTTGTTTTTAATCCCATGGGAAACTTTTTCATTATGCATTGCCGTAATCGCAGTCAATGGTGTATAATTTCTGCTTTCTGGAATTACTTCCATTTGATAACTCTGATTTCAATCTTAATGGCTAACATATAGCTACCCTGCCAATGAATAAAAAATTTCTGTAATTTTTGATGAAGGAAATACATCGTCTTGTAATTTCTCATTTAATTTTCTGTAATCTACAACTAATCTCCATTACTTCTCTTCATTCACGCCTGATTTTTTAGGTATTAAAAAAGTAGGGTATGACTAATCGCTCTGACACTTCCATTATATCATCTTCACACATCCTTTTAATTTTCTGTTGAATTTCCATTTTCCGAGATTGAGGCGAACGATATGATTTTACGAACACTGGTGTCGAATTTCCTTTTAAATGAATTTTTTGTTTGAAAATACTTGTAGTTAATTTGTGATTTGGTGAACAAAATACATCAGAAAATTTTTTACACAAACTTTCTGTCGCGAGTTTCTCTTCGGAGTTTAGGCAATTTAAATTAAGTTCAAACAATTCTGTTTTTCTATGAAGCGAAATATCTGTTTTTTCGAACTTAAACACATTATAACCACTTACTGGTGTAAATTGTGGATTAAAATTGATGAACCGAACTAGATTATCTCGGGAATTAAATATCTTAACCGGTATTTTTCAATTCTGTGGTTTAACAATAGTGTTAGGTACAAAATCATTTCACATCTTTCATCCCCATAGTTACACATTCATCATTAGTATATGCTGTTATACCATATGTGTACTCACACATTGGTGAAATAGTTAAAAAAGTTAAATTTGTTGCATTTAAGAAGTTATTACTGTATTATTATTATTCATTTCAATTTTCGCTTTATACTGCTTAAAAAAATGTTATGTGTATCCATCACAAATTAATGAGCCAGTTATTCCATTAATTTCTAAATTATCGTTAATAGTCTGTGTATTGATACCTAAACATTCATACTTAATCACACACAAATTGAAGCACCTATGTCAACTAATAACCCTGAACTAACACTTTCTACAAATGCATTTATTCAGTTTATATTCAGATCCCTCCTAGCGTACACATTATATATCATTCACCCGAAAAAACTGACAGACGTTATCCCTGCTAACATCTTCCTTCGTATTCTGCTGCACAAGATTTACCTTCTAAAATTAAATTTCTTTTCATATTATGAGCTAACTTGTTTACTTTTGCCGTAAAACTATTAACGCCCGTTCATTTATACTTTGCACTAATAGTTTTTATTCTATCAAATCTGAACTTTCTGATTTAATATTTTTGTTTAAAAGTAGTTTTCACGTTTTCGCTATGTTATGGTCTAAAATCTCTTCTAATCTAGTTTTTATAAATTTAAATTAGCATTAGTTAAATCTTCCATTAATTCTACTGAATTTATACAGAACATCAGTGTGAATGGCTCTCCATTATAACTCTTAACTGTAGCGTTCGCTGATTAAATTAATTCAAAATCCTCCATGTTGTCAATATTTCCAATTCTTTCATTTCAGGCACATTTAATTTAGCCTGTTCAGGTTCACAATAATCATTAAAAAAAAAAAAATTATAATCAATCTTGTTAAAAATATTTTCTGGAAATTTGGACTTAATTTGACACGATATTAAATCTAATCTCTACTTAACTAAGGAACTTTGTCTCTCTTCGAGTATGTGATTTTTAATAATTTCCCTATCTAACGCATTTATTTGACCTATATTCGATTCAATTAGAAAATTCTTATTTAACCTTTTGGATTGTTACTGACGCCTCTTTTAAAAAGTTTTTTTGAAATTTTTACAAATTCTTCCTTTAGTTCATCGCATTTTTTATTCCACATCATATTTTCAGCGTTTCACAAATATTGGTTTAATCGAATATCTACTCTTGTAAAACAGCGTTTGAAAATAGCAAGATAATAATTCTTACTGTTATAAAATGTCCATTCAATTAAAAAAAATAAAATTAATAATTAACTGAACGTTACCTTACATTTCAATTTTTTTTATATTCCCATTTTTTACATACTAGTAATTGCACACGTATTCATTTTTCGTTCACTAACATTATCAAACAGTAACTGTTGGTTTGCATCTCTTTTTTAATGACTTTTTATGATTTGTGTGTAAAACTTCAGCTATTCTAAGAATTAAAATTAAGCAAAACACACAAAATTATCTCACTTTCAACATAAGCGCATTTACAACCACTTCTCCGGTTGAATCCGTTTATTTGCTTTCTTTGTGCCTGATTTGATATTATAATTAAAATATAATTACTTCTTATTCTTCTAAATTCGCCTCTTAGGATCACCATGGAAAGCCATAACCAAGGCCCCTTAGGTGTGTCTAGGACTAGTCATCTCATCGCCGAGGCTGACCGAGAGGTGCAACAATCGCGCGTAAGGAATGGATGTATGATGTAGTATATACAAGCAAGTAAAATAGGGTAACAATTTCGTGAATTTATCGGAAACAAAATTGGCGATGAGTTGGCCGGTTATGAGATGGCCGCGATGAGTCGGCGGCGCTAACTGGTCCCATTCCCCCTAGTTCGACATTGTAAGGTACATCGTACTTACTATAATTTATTAATACGTTCGATTCATTTGGTCTACTCTCATAATACTCTAATAATAATATTAATAATCATGCGTATGCAATTAATTTAACCTTAGAACTACCCATTTACGAACAAATCTATAAATAACGTTACGAGAAGATTAATTACAGAATGTATTAACGTTCACCTTAGTCAACAGGGAGAAGTTAAAGATTATTGCCCTTATTTTTAGGTCAAAAGGATAGGAGATAGCCACGCCCTTTTTCCAGATCAAAAGGAGAGGGAATGAATCAAAGGATGCGACCTTTTTGCCTAGTCCCTTTTTTTGTAGGTCAAGGCAGGGGGGATAGCCACGCTATCTTTTTATGGGTCAAAAGGAGAGGGAAGAGGTTAAGGTTTATTCATTTTTTTCTAGGTCATAATTAGGGTGTTGGTCATAGTTCATTGATCTTTTTCCACGTCAAAAGGAGAGGAAAGAGGACCAAGTTTATTGACCTTTTTCTGAGGACCAAGTTTATTGACCTATTTCTAGGTCAAAAGGCTATTAAAGTCCATTAACCCCGGAAGTTGATTAATTGTTGAAAATCTAATAATAGAACTATTCCCAGAAAATTCTAATGTGCTTATTGTTACAAGTCTAAGAATAGACCAGTTCCTGGACCCCCAAGGTTTATTGACTAGGTTAAAAGGGGTGGGTGAGAAAAGATGATGGCCAATTCTTGTAAATTTAGAAATAGAACGAGTTCCTGTAAATCTTAATAGCCTGGACAGAAAGTGACGGTTGGCCCAATGATGTGAGAAATCAATAATTTACCAGATGCTGAATTAGGCAAATATTGCAGACACCTATCAAGGAAATACAAAATTCTGTTGTAACAGTTTTTGCGCATGCTAGGTATTGCAGGCTGAATTTGGCTGTTTTCAACAGCGATGATGGTGATACAACTTTGCAACTTTGAAATTTCAAATTTCATAAATTTGTTTCAACATGTTAAACAATTTTGAAAGATTTTTTACTACTGAGGACGATAACAGTAAGTGTTATCTAAACTAGATTTGTGTAAAAACATTAATGCAAAATACACCATTGAAAACCCAAAAAAGCTAAATAAGGTTGAAGGTTTACTTTTTCGTAATAATAATGTAGTCCACAGCATGCATAATTATAGCTTCCGTTAATGCCTCAATCTATAAAATTCTTCCACGATCTCTATAACAGCGATTAGTTTTCTATAGTGATCCACTAGATAACAGTATAATCTTATCAGCAGTCAGCATTCTAGAAGTCGGCTAGACAACAGTAGAATGCATAAGAGGCTAAATAACAATACATTGAGGCGGTATGAAGAGTGAAGTACTAACACAACGGTGACGCTACATTATTAACGTAAAGCTTGTTTGAAATTCAAGGAGCCTTTCGCAACAGTCTTTAACACTGGTGGTCTTGCATACAAGTTAAACAAGAAACCCGGTTTAGAGGTGAAAGCCTAAGGGAGCCTGACGTCTATCTTTAACGAGGAATCCCTAGCAAACAGTCTTATACGAAAGACCCAGTTTGGGGAGAAAAGCCCTGACAGTATCCTGGCAGTCCTTTTTAACAAGAGTTTTACGACCGGTGTCATCAAAGAGGCCCGGTTTAAGGTAAACTCCTAAGGGGATCTCGAGAGCCATTTTAACAAAAGCCCTTGCAAACAACATAGACAAGGGGTCCAGTTCAGTAACAAAGCTCTAAAGTGTGTTATTTAAAGTAGTGATTACCTTGTATATTATTCTCCTACATGCAGGACCTAGTGTCATGTCGACAAAGTTTCCGACGATCCACAATAGTTTTCCACGGTTTTCAAAAACTTTACATGCTCTTTAAAATGTTCCTACGTCTAAAGGTCAATGCGATGTCTGGCTTGCATAACGTACAGCATGTATCAATAAATATTAATAATAATAGTTTGGTCTTTAGGCACCCCCCTGCTGTATACATCTAGGCAAACAACGTTAGAAGCTAAAGTCAATACATTAATTAATATACTCTTTACACTTTACATAATACTACTTCCCGGTAGATGAAACACGTTACTCGCCAGGATCTGGCTACTGTTTCCTAGAATGAGGCAGTTGTTTCTTAAAAACTACAGGACGTTTCCTAATAACTGGTGATTATTGCCTAGGAACAGCTGAAAATAGGTACACGTTTTTCCAAAAAAACACTCAAAACAGGTACAGGTTTCCCAGAAACAGGTACCAGTTTCCCAACAGCTGATCTTTTAAGGGCAAATTACTATTTCCTTGGAACAGGTAGCCAAAAACGTCCTTTTAACAGATTCATGACGCTCTTTAGAAAGCTGGGACGGGAGGGCGGGGGGAGTGAACGTATTATACCGTTAGTGTTGCCATGCCTTTTCCTGCCAACGCTGTGCAGCAATAAAAATTTTAGCAAGCTGGCTTTTACGAATTCCATTGTGTGTTGTTTAATACGTAACACACCTTCATGCACAGATCATTGCAACGCACTAAATAAGGGTAGGGATGTGTGACGTGATGTGAATGCAGGTCTTACCCTTCTAAGCAGATGTTGCAGGGTACCATGACACCAGCGTTCATAACTGTATAACCAACTTCCCCAATACAAACTATGCAAATTCTCTATTAATTAGTTTAAATAGAAAAGCGATATTTGAGGGGAAGTAATATTTATGGACAATCCATCCCGCACTTTTTGGTCAATCCTATTGTCCTTTTATACCATGTTAAGCACTAATAAATTTAGAGGGCTTGGAACGCAAATAACTGTCAAAATTGGCATTCTTTCAAGAATGTGTCATAAATGTCGTTATTTGGGTGAATTTCCAAAAAAACATAAAAAAAAGTTGTTTCCAATACAGTTTTATGTCCATGCACAAATTGTGAGCCACCTACAATGAACTTGATTTAATAACGCTTTAAAAATCTATTTCACCTAACCCATATAGTAACCTACTTGTTAGTAACGTATTTACTTCCTAACTCTATTTTTTAAACATTTTTTATTCGTTACTTCGTTATTACGAAATGGGTAACATACAGCAAACGATCATGGTGCAAGAACGATGAACTAGATCAAACCACACCGAAAGATGAATTACATAAAAAAAATATCATGCTGTCAATTTGGTGGGATTATAAAAGTGTTTTGTATTTTGAGCTGCTGCCAAGTAACCAGGTGATCAATTCAGATGTGTATTTTCAATAACTATTGAAATTAAATGAAATAATCAAAGAAAACCCGCCAGAATTGGTAAATCGGAAAGGACGATGCACCTCACCTCAAACATATTTGGCTACTCGTGGGAAATTATTGGAGCTTGGTTTAGAAGTGATGTCACATCCCCCATATAGCCCTGACCTAGCACCGTCTGATTACCATTTACTTCGCACTTTGCAGAATTTTTTGGATGATAAAACTTTACAATTGGTGATCACCTTAAATCGCACTTGGCTCAAGTTTTTGCTGATAAAGACCAGAAGTTCTATGAGCGCTCAAGAAAGATGGCAAAAGGTCATTGAACAAAATGGAAAATATATAAATGACTAAAGATTATTTTTGTATAAAAAATGAAATGAAATTACATAGTTGCTAACCAATTAGAAAAATATGTACTACTGCGTTGTCTGAATACATTACAAATGGTGTGACTAAAAAAGATCGTTTTGTACACCTAAACGCTGTGCGCCCTCAAAGTCTTTCAGGAATGATACTTAGCAAACGTGTAACTTGAAATTTGAGAAAGACACCTGTTCGGTTAGTGGTAAATAAAGTAACAAAATAAAACATGATACACATCAGTAATTAAATAATTTTTGATTTTCTTAATTCTCTGTAAATCGTATTTATTGCTATTAATATTGTATGCTCAAACCTAATAAATAAAAGGATACTAGATAGGTATACATGCATTTGGGAGAAATTGCGAAAAAAGTGACATGTTGTGTGACGTGGCGTTCATTTTACCTTATGTACGTCGTCTGATTTTACGTCTGTCCCCTACATTACCTGTGTGTCCTAATATAGGTGGTCGACGTTATCTAGTCATATATAAAGTGGGTTATTTGTTGCCTATTACATCTAATATTAGTGACATCTTGCTCATTTATGTTGTATCATGTCTCTTCTATCATCTACGAGGTTTACGTCGCTTGCGTAACCTACGTCGTATACCTACACGCGTTGTCCAGTCCATCCACGTCGTATTCGTAATCAAAGTAACCTGTCATCAGTCTTATCTTACCTACAGCGATGCCATCTACGTCATTTATGTCATCTACGTCATATATGTCATCTATGTCATCTGTCATCTATGTCATCTATGTTATCCATGTCATCTATGTCATCTATGTCATCTATGTCATCTATGTCATCTATATCATCTATATCATCTATGTCATCTGTACCATTTATGTCGTCTATGCAATCTATGTCATCTGTCATCTATGTCATATATGTCATCTATGTCATCTATGTCATCTTTGTCATCTATGTCATCTATGTCATCTATGTTATCTATATCAAATATATCATCTATGTCATTGTACCATTTATGTCGCCTATGCCATCTATGTCATCTATGTCATCTATGTCATCTATGTCATCCATGTCATCTATGTCATCTATGTTATCTGTTTCATCTATGTCATCTATATCATTTATGTCATCTATGTCATCTATGTCATATATGTCATGTGTCACTGTCATCTATGTCATCTGTCATATATCATCTATGTCATCTGTCATATATGTCATCTATGTCATCCACGTCATCTATGCCATCTATGTCATCTATGTCATCTATGTCATCTATGTCATCTATATCATCTATATCATCTATATCATCTATGTCATCTGTACCATTTATGTCGTCTATGCCATCTATGTCATCTATGTCATCTATGCCATCTATGTCATCCATGTCATCTATGTCATCTATGTTATCTGTGTCATCTATGTCATCTATACCTTTTATGTCATCTATGTAATCTATGTCATATATGTCGTATGTGTCACCTGTCATCTATGCCATCTGTGTCATCTATATCATATATGTCACCTATGCCATCTATGTCATCTGTCATCTATGTCACCTATGTCATCTATGTCATCTATGTCATCTATGTCATCTATGTCACCTATGTCATCTATGTCATCTATGTCATGTATGACATCTGTCATCTATGTCATCTATGTCATCTATGTCATCTATGTCATCTATGTCATCTATGTCATCTATGTCATCTATGTCATCTATGTCATCTATGTCATCTATGTCATCTATGTCATCTATGTCACCTATGTCATATACGTCATCTACGTCATCTATGTCATCTATGCCATCTATGTCATCTATGTCATCTATGTCATCTATGTCTTCTATGTCATCTATGTCACCTATGTCATCTATGTCATATATGTCATCTGTCATCTATGTCATCTATGTCATCTATGTCATATATGTCATCTGTCATCTATGTCATCTATGTCATCTATGTCACCTATGTCATCTATGTCATATATGTCATCTGTCATCTATGTCATCTATGTCATCTGTTATCTGTCATCCACGTCATCTATGTCATCTGTCATCTATGTCATCTATGTCATCCATGTCATCTATCTTATCTATGTCACCTACGTCATCTATGGCATCTATGTCATCGCTGCCATCTATTTCAATTATGCCATCTATGTCATCTATGTCATCTATGGCATCTGTGTCATCTATGTCATCTATGTCATCTATGTCATATATGTCATCTATGTTATCTATGTCATCTATGTCATCTATGACATCTGTCATCTATGTCATCTGTCATCTATGCCATTTATGTCATCTGCCAACTATGTCATTTATGTCATCTATGTCATCTATGTCATCTTTGACATCTATGTCATCTATGTCATCTGTGTCATCTATGTTATCTATGTCAACTATGTCATCTGTCATCTACATGTCATTTATGCCATCTATGTCATCTATGTCATCTTGTCATTATGTGATCTATGTCGTCTAAGTCATCTATGTCATCTGCGTCATCTACGTCATCTATATCATCTATGTTATCTATGTCATCTGTACCATTTATGTCGCCTATGCAATCTATGTCATCTGTCATCTATGTCATATATGTCATCTACGTCATCTATGTCATCTATGTCATCTATGTCATCTATGTCACCTATATCATCTATATCATTTGTACCATTTATGTCGTCTGTGCCATCTATGTCATCTATGTCATCTATGTCATCCATGTCATCTATGCCATCTATGTTATCTGTGTCATCTATGTCATCTATATTGTTTATGTCATCTATGTCATCTATGTCATATATGTCATATGTGTCATCTGTCATCTATGCATCTTGTTGTCACTTATATCATCTATATCATCTATGTCATCTGTACCATTTATGTCGTCCATGCCATCTATGTCATCTATGTCATCTATGCCATCTATGTCATCCATGTCATCTATGTCATCTAGGTTATCTGTGTCATCTATGTCATCTATTATCTATTTATGTCATCTATGTCATCTATGTCATTATATGTCTATGTCATCTGTCATCTATGCCATCTGTGTCATCTATATCTGTATATGTCATCTATGCTCATCTATGTCATCTGTCATCTATGTCATCCTATGTCATCTATCATCTATGTCATCTATGTCATCTGTACCATCTATGTCATCTATGTCATCTATGTCATCTGTCATCTATGTCATACTATGTCATCTATGCCATCTATGTCATCTTTGTCATCTATGTCATCTATGTCATCTATGTTATCTATATCAAATATATCATCTATGTCATTGTACCATTTATATCGCCTATGCCATCTATGTCATCTATGTCATCCATGTCATCTATGTCATCTATGTTATCTGTTTCATCTATGTCATCTATATCATTTATGTCATCTATGTCATCTATGTCATATATGTCATGTGTGTCATCTGTCATCTATGTCATCTGTGTCATCTATATCATCTATGTCATCTATGTCATCTGTCATATATGTCATCTATGTCATCCACGTCATCTATGCCATCTATGTCATCTATGTCATCTATGTCATCTATGCCATCTATATCATCTATATCATCTATATCATCTATGTCATCTGTACCATTTATGTCGTCTATGCCATCTATGTCATCTATGTCATCTATGCCATCTATGTCATCCATGTCATCTATGTCATCTATGTTATCTGTGTCATCTATGTCATCTATACCTTTTATGTCATCTATGTCATCTATGTCATATATGTCGTATGTGTCACCTGTCATCTATGCCATCTGTGTCATCTATATCATATATATGTCACCTATGCCATCTATGTCATCTGTCACCTATGTCACCTATGTCATCTATGTCATCTATGACATCTGTCATCTATGTCATCTATGTCATCTATGTCATCTATGTCATCTATGTCATCTATGTCATCTTTGACATCTATGTCATCTATGTCATCTGTGTCATCTATGTTATCTATGTCAACTATGTCATCTATGTCATCTGCCATCTATGTCATCTATGCCATCTATGTCATCATGTCATCTGTCATGTATGTATCTATGTCGTCTATGTCATCTATGTCATCTAGTCATCTACGTCATCTATATCATCTATGTTATCTATGTCATCTGTACCATTTATGTCATCTATGCATCTATGTCATTCTGTCATCTATGTCATTATGTCATCTAGTCATCTATGTCATCTAGTCATCTATGTCATCTATGTCATCTATGTCATCTATGTCATCTATATCATCTATATCATTTTGTACCATCTATGTCATCTATGCATCTATGTCATCTATGTCATCTATGTCATCCTTGTCATCTATGTCATCTATGTATCTGTGTCATCTATGTCATCTATATTGTTTATGTCATCTATGTCATCTATGTCATCTATGTCATTGTGTCATTCTGTCATCTATGTCATCTGTGTCATCTATATCATCTATATCATCTATGTCATCTGTACCATTTATGTCGTCTATGCCATCTATGTCATCTATGTCATCTATGCCATCTATGTCATCCATGTCATCTATGTCATCTAGGTTATCTGTGTCATCTATGTCATCTATATCATTTATGTCATCTATGTCATCTATGTCATATATGTCGTATGTGTCATCTGTCATCTATGCCATCTATGTCATCTGTCATCTATGTCATCTATGTCACCTATGTCATCTATATCATCTATGTCATCTATGTCATCTGTACCATTTATGTCGTCTATGCAATCTATGTCATCTGTCATCTATGTCATATATGTCATCTATGTCATCTATGTCATCTTTGTCATCTATGTCATCTATGTCATCTATGTTATCTATATCACTATATCATCTATGTCATTGTACCATCTTATGTCATCTATGCCATCTATGTCATCTATGTCATCTATGTCATCTATGTCATCCATGTCATCTATGTCATCTATGTTATCTGTCATCTATGTCATCTATATCATTTATGTCATCTATGTCATCTATGTCATTATGTCATTTGTCATCTGTCATCTATGTCATCTGTGTCATCTATATCATCTATGTCATCTATGTCATCTGCTCATATTATGTCATCTATGTCATCACGTCATCTATGCCATCTATGTCATCTATGGCATCTATGCTCATCTATGTCATCTATATCATCTATATCATCTTATATCATCTATGTCATCTGAACCATTTATGTCGTCTATGCCATTCTATGTCATCTATGTCATCTATGTTCATCTATGTCATCTATGTCATCCATGTCATCTATGTCATCTATGTTATCTATGTCATCTATGTCATCTATACCTTATTATGTCATCTATGTCATTCTATGTCATATATGTCGTATTGTCATCTGTCATCTATGCCACCTGTGTCATCTATATCATATATGTCACCTATGCCATCTATGTCATCTGTCATCTCAGTCATCTATGTCATCTATGTCATCTATGTCATCTGTCATCTATGTCATCTATGTCATCTATGTCATCTATGTCATCTGTCATCTATGTCATCTATGTCATCTATGTCATCTATGTCATCTATGTCATCTATGTCATCTATGTCATCTATGTCATCTATGCCATCTATGTCATCTATGTCATCTATGTCATATACGTCATCTACTGTCATCTATGTCATCTATGTCATCTATGTCATCTATGTCATCTATGTCATCTATGTCATCTATGTCATCTATGTTATCTATGTCAACTATGTCATCTACGTCATCTGCCACCGGAGTCATTTATGCCATCTATGTCATCATGTCATCTGTCATGTATGTGATCTATGTCGTCTAAGTCATCTATGTCATCTGCGTCATCTACGTCATCTATATCATCTATGTTATCTATGTCATCTGTACCATTTATGTCGCCTATGCAATCTATGTCATCTGTCATCTATGTCATATATGTCATCTACGTCATCTATGTCATCTATGTCATCTATGTCATCTATGTCATCTATGTCACCTATTCATCTATATCATTTATGTTCCATTATGTCATCTTGTGCCATCTATGTCATCTATGTCATCTATGTCATCCATGTCATCTATGTCATCTTATGTTATCTGTAGTCATCTATGTCATCTTATATTGTTTATGTCATCTATGTCATCTATGTCATATATGTCATATGTGTCATCTGTCATCTATGCTATCTGTGTCACTTATATCATCTATATCATCTATGTCATCTGTACCATTTATGTCGTCCATGCCATCTATGTCATCTATGTCATCTATGCCATCTATGTCATCCATGTCATCTATGTCATCTAGGTTATCTGTGTCATCTATGTCATCTATATCATTTATGTCATCTATGTCATCTATGTCATATATGTCGTATGTGTCATCTGTCATCTATGCCATCTGTGTCATCTATATCGTATATGTCATCTATGCCATCTATGTCATCTGTCATCTATGTCACCTATGTCATCTATATCATCTATGTCATCTATGTCATCTGTACCATTTATGTCGTCTATACAATCTATGTCATCTGTCATCTATGTCATATATGTCATCTATGTCATCTATGTCATCTTTGTCATCTATGTCATCTATGTCATCTATGTTATCTATCATCAAATTATCATCTATGTCATTGTACTCATTTGTATCTATGCCATCCTATGTCATCTATGTCATCCATGTCATCTATGTCATCTATGTTATCTTGTTTCATCTATGTCATCTATCATTTATGGCATCTATGTCATCTATGTCATTATGTCATGTGTTGTCATCTGTCATCTATGTCATCTGATGTCATCTATATCATCTATTGTCATCTATTGTCATCTGTCATATATGTCATCTATGTCATCTATGTCATCTATGCCATCTATGTCATCTATGTCATCTATGTCATCTTATGCATCTATATCATCTATATCATCTATATCATCTATGTCATCTGTACTCATTTATGTCGTCTATGCCATCTATGTCATCTATGTCATCTATGCCATCTATGTCATCCATGTCATCTGTGTCATCTATGTTATCTGTGTCATCTATGTCATCTACACCTTTTATGTCATCTATGTCATCTATGTCATATATGTCGTATGTGTCACCTGTCATCTATGCCATCTGTGTCATCTATATCATATATATGTCACCTATGCCATCTATGTCATCTGTCACCTATGTCACCTATGTCATCTATGTCATCTATGACATCTGTCATCTATGTCATCTATGTCATCTATGTCATCTATGTCATCTATGTCATCTATGTCATCTATGTCATCTATGTCATCTTTGACATCTATGTCATCTATGTCATCTGAGTCATCTATGTTATCTATGTCAACTATGTCATCTACGTCATCTGCCACCGGAGTCATTTATGCCATCTATGTCATCATGTCATCTGTCATGTATGTGATCTATGTCGTCTAAGTCATCTATGTCATCTGCGTCATCTACGTCATCTATATCATCTATGTTATCTATGTCATCTGTACCATTTATGTCGCCTATGCAATCTATGTCATCTGTCATCTATGTCATATATGTCATCTACGTGATCTATGTCATCTATGTCATCTATGTCATCTATGTCATCTATGTCACCTATATCATCTATATCATTTGTACCATTTATGTCGTCTGTGCCATCTATGTCATCTATGTCATCTATGTCATCCTTGTCATCTATGCCATCTATGTTATCTGTGTCATCTATGTCATCTATATTGTTTATGTCATCTATGTCATCTATGTCATATATGTCATATGTGTCATCTGTCATCTATGCTATCTGTGTCACTTATATCATCTATATCATCTATGTCATCTGTACCATTTATGTCGTCTATGCCATCTATGTCATCTATGTCATCTATGCCATCTATGTCATCCATGTCATCTATGTCATCTAGGTTATCTGTGTCATCTATGTCATCTATATCATTTATGTCATCTATGTCATCTATGTCATATATGTCGTATGTGTCATCTGTCATCTATGCCATCTATGTCATCTGTCATCTATGTCATCTATGTCACCTATGTCATCTATATCATCTATGTCATCTATGTCATCTGTACCATTTATGTCGTCTATGCAATCTATGTCATCTGTCATCTATGTCATATATGTCATCTATGTCATCTATGTCATCTTTGTCATCTATGTCATCTATGTTATCTATGTTATCTATATCAAATGTATCATCTATGTCATTGTACCATTTATGTCGCCTATGCCATCTATGTCATCTATGTCATCTATGTCATCTATGTCATCTATGTCATCCATGTCATCTATGTCATCTATGTTATCTGTTTCATCTATGTCATCTATATCATTTATGTCATCTATGTCATCTATGTCATATATGTCATGTGTGTCATCTGTCATCTATGTCATCTGTGTCATCTATATCATCTATGTCATCTGTCATATATGTCATCTATGTCATCCACGTCATCTATGCCATCTATGTCATCTATGGCATCTATGTCATCTATGTCATCTATATCATCTATATCATCTATATCATCTATGTCATCTGAACCATTTATGTCGTCTATGCCATCTATGTCATCTATGTTATCTATGTCATCTATGCCATCTATGTCATCCATGTCATCTATGTTATCTGTGTCACCCATGTCATCTATACCTTTTATGTCATCTATGTCATCTATGTCATATATGTCGTATGTGTCACCTGTCATCTATGCCATCTGTGTCATCTATATCATATATATGTCACCTATGCCATCTATGTCATCTGTCACCTATGTCACCTATGTCATCTATGTCATCTATGACATCTGTCATCTATGTCATCTATGTCATCTATGTCATCTATGTCATCTGTCATCTATGTCATCTATGTCATCTATGTCATCTATGTCATCTATGTCATCTATGTCATCTATGTCATCTATGCCATCTATGTCATCTATGTCATCTATGTCATATACGTCATCTACGTCATCTATGTCATCTATGTCATCTATGTCATCTATGTCATCTATGTCATCTATGTCATCTATGTCACCTATGTCATCTATGTCATATGTCATCTGTCATCTATGTCATCTATGTCATCTGTTATCTGTCATCCACGTCATCTATGTCATCTGTCATCTATGTCATCATGTCACTATGTCATCTAGCATCTAGTCATTATGCATCTATGTCATCTATGTCATCTTATGTATCTATGTCTTGTCATCTATGTCATCTATCTATCTATGTCATCTATGTCATTTCTATGTCATTGTTCATCTTATGTCATCTATGGTCATCATGTCATCTATGTCATCTAGTCATCTATGTTATCTGTCAACTATGTCATCATGTCATCCAAGTCATCTATGTTCTATGTCATCTTGTCAATTCATTGATTATGTCATCTATCATCCTATTCATCTTAATTGTTGTCATCTATGTCATCTATATCTATCTATTATCATCTATTGTCATCATGTCATCTGTCATTATGCCATTATTCATCTATGTCATCTATGCACATTTCTATCTCTGTCATCTGTCATTCTATAATTTTAATTAGTCATCTATGTCATTATGTTCATGTCATATATTATGTCATCTATGTCATTATTATCTATGCCCATCTTATGTCATCTATGTCACATGTCATCTATGTCATCTATATCTAGTCATCTATGTCATCTTATGATATCTATGTCAAATTTGTTTATTCTATTTTCATCTTGAATTTCTATGTCATCTATGTCATCTATGTATGTATCTATGTCATCTATGTCAAATTCTGTCATTAAATTCATTTGTTTAGCATCATGTCAATTATTCATCTTTCATCATCTATGTCATCTGTCATCATGTCATCTATGTCATCTTGTCATATTTATTGTCATTGAATTAAATCTATGACATTCTATGTTTTTTGACCAGTCCAATTGTATTTTTATGTCATCACCGAATGACTCTAGATCTAAGAATGGTACTGAGTTATGTATTTCTTCTTCCATGGTAAATTTAATTGTTGGTTATAGATATTAAATGTATTAAGTATCATTTTTAAATTTATAGAAACAATAAAATTTATTTTGATACTACGTATGTCAATTTAATGATGACTTTTACTTGCAAATATTTGTCATCCTATGGGTTCATCTAAGTCCAATATTCTGATAATGTTATAAATGACCTTCTCAATAATCTGTAATCAACTTCCATTTGATGCTTTTATTTATCAATATGTTGACGATATCATCTGTTCTATACCAATAATTCCAAATGATCTTCATTTAATATCTATAACCAACATATTAAATTTCATAAGAAGTCATAACTCATACATTCTTAGATACTATTATCTATGCAAATACAATACTGTCACCGACGAATTAGTCGTTACCTTAATTTTAATTCTCACCATGTACAATCACAAATAAATCTTGTTCTAGCAATGATAAGGAATTTGCCATCTAAGTATAGAATCTTATCCTTCTTAGAAAGCAATTGTTAGAAATAATTACCCAAAATGTCAAACAAATTATTATTTAATAATAACAGAACTGTTGTATCTACTAACAGTAAATATCTAACATCAAACCTTATTAAATTACAAAAACTTCCATACATCCAAGGACTTTCATATATTATTAAAGAAATTAAAACATCTTCCACAAATATCCAAATTTAACTTGTTTATTGTCAACAACTTTTACTAATATGTAAAATTTCTAGAACTGAAATCATTTGTACTGTATCCATGTAAGATCATCTTAATATGTGCGAAACTTCAACTATGCAAAATTGTATCAACATAAATATGATTGCAGAATAAGCCAGATTCGTCAGCATCTAACATTGTCACAACCACATATGGACTTCAGAAGTTAAAATTATGCTAATGAAAGAAATGATAAGAAATTTTAGAATGTCATATCAAACAATCAAGCAATGAATTTAGAAGTGATGTTAATAATCTTACGTATTTAATTCTCTTAAAATTTTTAAATAGTTTATTTAGTAGTCATTTAGTTTATCATTATGACCATTAATTCTAAGTTTAACTTTTAAATTCAAATTATAGTTTTATTGATAAATATTTGGATCTATGTATTATTAAATCTAGTTAGTTTTATTGTAATTCAGTCATTTCTAAGTCAATTTTAGTCATCTAGCTGTCTATTTATTGGTTCCATACCCTTAAATATTGTTATTATTAGTTATTTAATAACGTACTTATAAATATTTCATCTGTCTATGAATGTTAATGTCATACATCGAAATATTATTGTTAAAATATAATGGAATTTTCATTATACGTTATACCGATCAACTAAAGTCATTTCCATCTTATAATATTATATATGTTAGTAATAATATATAATTATATCATCTATGTTATCTATGTCATCTGTACCATTTATGTCGCCTATAATGTCATCTGTCATCTATGTCATTATGTCATCTATTGTATCTATGTCATCTATGTCATCTATGTCATCTATGTCACCTATATCATCTATCATCTATGTACCATTTATGTCTCTATGCCATCTATGTCATCTATGTCATCTATGTCATCCATGTCATCTATGCCATCTATGTCATCTGATGTCATCTATGTCATCTATATGTTTCATCTATGTCATCTATGTCATATATGTCATATGTCATCTTGTCATCTATGTCATCTGTCATTTATTCATCTATGTCATCTATATCTATGCTTACTCATTTATGTCATGTCTATGCCATCTATGTCATCTAGTCATCTATGTCATCTATGTCAACATGTCATCTATGTCATCTATTATCTTGTCATCTATGTCATCTTCATTTATGTCATCTATGTCATCTATGTCATTATGTCATCTTATCTGTCATCTATGTCATCTATGTCATCTATGATCATATGTCATCTATGTCATCTATGTCATTCTGTCATCTATGTCACTATGCATCTATGTCATTTTGTCATCTATGTCATCTTGTCATCTATGTCATCTATGTCATCTATGTCATCTATGTCATCTATGTCATCTATGTCATCTATGTCATCTATGTCATCTATGTCAACTATGTCATCTATGTCATCTATGTCATGTATGACATCTATGTCATGTATGACATCTATGTCATCTATGTCATCTATGCCATCTATGTCATCTATGTCATCTATGTCATCTATGGCATCTATGTCATCTATGTCATCTATGTCATCTGTGCCATCTATTTCATCCGTCATCTATGTCATCTATGTCATCTACGTCATCTACGTCATCTATGTCATCTACGTCATCTATGTCATCTATGTCATCTATGTCATCTATGTCAACTATGTCATCTATGTCATCTATGTCATCTGTTATCTGTCATCGATGTCATCTATGTCATCTATGCCAACTATAGCATCTATGTCATCTGTCATCTATGTCATCCATGTCATCCATCTCATCTATGTCACCTATGTCATCCATGCCATCTATGTCAATTATGTCATCTGTCATCTATGTTATGTGGCGTCTACGTCATCTGCCATCTATGTCATCTTTATTATCTATATCATCTTTGTCATCTGTGTCATTTGTGTCGTCTATGCCATCTATGTAATCTACGTCGTCCATGTCATCTATGTCATCTATGACATCTACGTCATTTATGTCATCTATGTCATATATGTCATCTACGTGATCTGTCATCTATGTCATCTGTCATCCATGTCATCTATGTCATCTATGTCATCTATGTCATCTATATCATCTATATCATCTATGTCATCTGTACCATTTATGTCGTCTATGCAATCTATGTCATCTATGTCATCTATGTCATATATGTCATCTATGTCATCTATGTCATCTATGCCATCTATGTCATCTATGTCATCTATGTCATCCATGTTATCTATGTCATCTATGTTATCTGTGTCATCTATGTCATCTATATCATTTATGTCATCTATGTCATCTATGTCATCCATGTCACCTATGTCATCTATGTCTTCTATGTCATCTGTGTCATCTATATCATCTATATCATCTATGTCATCTGTACCAATTATGTCGTCTATGTCGTCTATGCCATCTATGTCATCTATGTCATCTATGTCAT
This sequence comes from Vesta saturnalis, assembly GCA_036346205.1. Lineage (NCBI taxonomy): Eukaryota > Metazoa > Arthropoda > Insecta > Coleoptera > Lampyridae > Vesta > Vesta saturnalis. The sequence continues at coordinate 2,764,803 of JARFJB010002187.1, forward strand.
CCATGTCATCTATGTCTTCTATGTTATCTGTGTCATCTATGTCATCTATATCATTTATGTTATCTATGTCATCTATGTCATATATGTCATATGTATCATCTGTCATCTATGCCATCTGTGTTATCTATATCATCTATGTCATCTATGCCATCTATGTCATCTGTCATCTATGTCACCTATGTCATCTATGTCATCTATGTCATCTATGTCATCTATGTCATCTATGTCATCTATGTCATCTATGTCATCTATGTCATCTATGTCATCTGTGACATCTATGTCATCTATGTCATCTATGTCATCTATGTCATCTATGTCATCTATGTCATCTATGTCATCTATGTCATCTGTCATCTGTCAGCTATGTCACCTGTCATCTATGTCATCTATGTCATCTGTCATCTATGCCATCTGTCATCTGTTATCTATGTCATCCATGTCATCTATATCATCTATGTCACCTATGTCATCTATCGCATCTACGTCATCCATGCCATCTATGTATCTATTTCAATTATGCCATCTATGTCATCTATGTCATCTATGTCATCTATGTCATCTATGTCATCTATGTCATCTATGTCATCTATGACAACTATGTTACCTATGTCATGTATGTCATCTATGCCATTTCTGTAACCCATCTCACCTATTTTATCTATGTCATGTATGTCATTTATGTCAGCTATGTCATCTATGTCATCTATCTCATCTGGGTCATCTATGTCATCTACGTCATCTGCCACCGGAGTCATTTATGCCATCTATGTCATCATGTCATCTGTCATCCATGTGATCTATGTCGTCTATGTCATCTATGTCATCTACGTCATCTATGTCATCTATGTTATCTATGTTATCTGTCATCTATATCATCTATGTCATCTGGCATTTGTGTCATCTATGTCGTCTATGTTACCTTTGTTATATATGTCATGTATGCCATCTGATGCATTCCTGATGTACCTTATTTCTATCATATGCGGTATCTGCCGACCGTGTCAGCAGTAAACGTATGCTGTTTATATCATCTGCGCCATCTACTTTACTTTAGTGTTCACAACATTAATCTATGGCTATCGGAACACCACCCTCAACTACTTACTTTTTCAACTATTAATGAAACGCCAAAGCCCACACTCAGATGCACGCGCGCGCACACGCACACACATGCACACACACACGCGCACATGCATCCGCACACGCACACGCACACCTACACGTACACGCACTCCTACACGCACACGCACACACACACGCGCGCGCACGTGCACCCGCACACGCACACGCAAAGCCAATTTTGGCGAAACTTTGTCAAACATTATAAAAGTGAATTAATAGTCGATTGCATAACATTCTATACCTGTGTATGTGTAGGTTGCATGATAGAAATGAGCTGACTGGAATGAAATTATGACAAATATCTTTCTAGCAGTAACTCTGTGAAATAGGGAGTAAAGTCATTAATACAATAAGATTTTCGAGAAATTATAATGCCCCCGTCGATTGAGAGGCTATCTTCATAGAAATTAGTTCAAATAACAAAGGTATGCGGTGTCTAAATCTCTATAATGTTAAGGGAGTGTTTTACCGCTCTTATTGAGATAGGTTGTGTTCTGCAATGCAGGCGCAATAAACTCAAGGAAACATAAGGAAATGCAGTTTATATTGAACAAACCTTAAAAGTAACTTTAAATTAAGAACAAACAGCTAATGTTATACTCCACTATTAAAAAACTTTACAAAACTAGTATAATCTAAAAGTAGTTTAAGAGGAATTTTGAATTCGATACGTTGAGGAAGTATCCCTTTACTAAGAAATAAAATCAATTGTTTTGGTTCAACTTGCAACAATTCATTCAGTGTTTTTAAACGAACCTTGTACTTTTGTTCAATGGATTTTAAAATTTTCAAACTGCCAATTTCAGAATTTATAAATGAATTGTGATGTAGGGAGCTATTAGTGCTACATGTCTCCCGCGCCCATTTATTTTGATGAGGAAATTCTCTGCTCCTTGATGAACATCTACTCATTTCCTTTTGCTTTGAACGTTTTACTTCTACAACGTACAACACTTTATTGGAACGCATATTTAACAATTTGGGCAGTAATGCTTCCCACTGCCCGTTTGGAACCTTTGTATATGATTGTGACGGTAACAATAATACTGAGCTGGATGATGGTATGTTTATCTCTGACTGCTTTGAACCATATTCATTTGGTAATTCATACTTTACCGATTGCTCATTTAAACCTCCCGAACCATTAATAGCAGTAAGTAGCATTCTCTCACTTCCACTATGGGAATACAGTTTTTTTGGTTGTTTGGAAAAGTTTTGTGCAAAACCTATTTTTTCCTGCTCTGCTGAAATTGTTTTAAACATGTCGCAATTATGAAGAGTTACATTTGAAATATTTGCTCGATGGCGATCATCCTCCAAGTCCAATTTAGTTGTCGTTAAACCAAATTCTTTTGAAGATTTCACATCTTTTAGCGTTTGTGTTATGAAACAATTACAAAGAGAACACGTGGGTGTACGTACGTCATTTAAATCACCAATATTTCCCATCTTTTTTGTCAAATCCGAATAACTCCATTGGGAATTTTTTATTGTTATGTTATTTGCACTGTTGTTGTGTTCCTCTTTCAGGTGATCAGCGCTCTTTTGAGTACTAATATCTGCATTCTTTTTTGTTATAATTGTATTCCATAACACCGCTGGATACACTGACTCCCCTGGAAAAGTCTGAACAGAAAGTGTACACTTCCTTTTATTTTTCTTTTTACGAAATTTAGCAGAAGTAGACACAGCTTTAACTAATTCATATTTATACATATTTTTCTTGCATGTTTGGCACTGAATAACTTCATTTGAATGGGCTTCAGAACCAGTACCACTTTTTTTAAAATCTAATATGACGGATTGCTTTAACTTTGAAAAATCAAGAATTGACAAATCAATCTCTTTTTTACTTCTATTACTGTTTGAGTATATCTCTAATATTTGATCTTGAGATATATCTTTTGGGTCCACAGAAGCTGATATTACATCTTTATGATATGAAAGAATTTTCTTTTTAGAAAATGATTGCCCCATGATTTACATATATTATCGTATATCACTACTGTAAATTTTGTCAACAAAATATAAAATTGAAAACGTCAATTGTGACTTTTTGTGATAATCTCGAATTAAATATTAATGCTAAGAATTAATACTTGTAATAAAGGGTTTGGTAACTTTGGGTCCGTTAAGGAGCACCATTATTTCATTTTGCACGTCTATAGGTAGCTTCACAACTAAAGAGTTTTACAGAAAGGAAACACAATATACTACAGTGTGATGACACATATATAGAGTCACGGCAAAATCTTTTCCGTTGTGGGGGTGAAATTGTTAGAGAGAGACAAATTTAACATACCAACTTCCATAATAACCCTGATAATTACAAATGATATATCTATGTTAGTGAAATACACGTTGCTGGGTTGTTAGAACTGCCGAATAAATTACAATGTTGTCAGCTCTTCTGTTTACACATAACTTCTAATTTCGACGTTTTCCACATTTTGAGATTTTCGATTCGTGTGGCTTGCATTGTTCTATTATAAAAACAAATGTTACAATTGCTTAATCATCGCAAAATGATCTAAGAACTGTTAAAAGCATTGTTACTTAGTTGAGAACGAGTATTTCTATCAAAAACTAATTTTCAAAATAAATGTAAACAATATAACCTAAGTATTATGTTGACGTCGAATTTCATACGTTTGACAACAATGTCAAGCGCTGACGTTTATCCCAGATTGGAAAAGAGTTTGCCGCGACTATACCAATTTAGTTGAAGAGTTTAGTTTTACAACAGACTAATAGCTGGCGCTTTCAAATTCTGATGTGCATTTTTAAGGTTGGCAGCACTGTATACCTACATATTAATAGGTGACACCTTAAAATTTGGATGTTTAGGTGTGTGGTTGTATTTTTGGTCTTTGCAATAGTAAATTTATTATTTCGTGCAATTTGTACCATTTGTGGATTCATTTAATTTAACAGTTCTGGTTTCTTTGTGTGTTGACAGCAAGTATTAGTGAATTGTTGTTGAAATTAAAATGCTGTACATTTTTCATGTAGATGTAGGTAATGATAAAGTAAGTTTAATTAAACTTTTATGGACGTTCACAATTAATTTGTGTATTTTTAATTTTTATCTCGCTGTTAACAAAATTGTTTTAGAACAGAACAAGATATCAGGAATAAGAAATAAAACGTTGAATGTAACCGAAAAATACATATAATATCTGGTGTAAAACAACAAACTACGTTGCAACCTATAAAGTGGAAATTAAAAGAAATGAAATAATTTTAATTACAATCTTTTTAGGATAACTATGCAACCTCTTTTATATACGTTCATAAGGAAAACATGCAAGATTGTAAAAACAAAAGCAATCTATGTCAGACAGACGTTTAAAACTTCATGTCAGGTAGAGATTAATAGACATAAATACATGTTAATTTAAAAAAGAATTCCAAAGCCGCCCACTTCTATAAAATATCAATAATACATTTTAACCATTTTCATTTATATTTAGCTAATCGTTAGATTAATCTTACATTACATTAATAAACCTTATAAAATAAAAGTTATGTTGCAATACGAGGGTTGCTATTTATGTATTGAGAATAGAAAGAATAAACAAATAAATTTGATGAAACATATTTTTATTGCTTTTCAAAATAATCGCCTTTAAGAGCTATACACTTTTGCATGCGATTGAACCACCCTTCAAAGCACTTTGTCCAGTCAGAAGATGGTAGCTCTAAAACATGCGTTTTGAAGGCCTCAACTGCTTCTTCGGGCGATAAAAATCGTTGTCCACGCAGTTTATCTTTAATTAGTGAAACCAAAAAGTCATTGGGTGCCAAGTCGGGGCTGTAAGGCAGATGACCCATCAATTCGATCTTTTGTGTGTCCAAATACTCGTTTGTTGCATGTGATTTGTGAGCTGGCATTGTCGTGATGCAAAATGATTCGTCGTTTTGGGTTGGTTTCTCTCAATTTACCGAAAACTTCCGGCAAACAAATGGTCGTATACCACGTTGAATTAATGGTCTTTTGATTTTCGAGAGCCACAGTTACCACAGGACCGGTTTTCGTGAAAAAAGGCCATCATTTGCTTCTTAACGCTACGAGAACGAACAACTTTTGTTGGCTTTGCTTCACACTGAAACACCCAAACTGTGGACTGGCCTTTTCTTTCTGGCTCATACACATAAATCCACGACTCGTCACCTGTGACGATGTTGTATACCGCTTTGGATGCACCACAGTTGTATTTTGAAATCATTTTACGGCACCAATCGACACGAGCATTTTTTTGAGCATCTGTCAATAAATTTGGAATTCAACGTGCACACAGCTTCCGAACACACAAATGTTCGTACAAAGTCTTATGTATGCTAGTCATACTAATGCTTAAACATCACTCGATTTCGTGATATGCCACATGACGATCTTCTTGAATTAGTTTTTGCACAGCATCGATATTTTCGGGCACAACGACTGATTTTGGACGACCTTCTCTAACTTCATCCGTGAGCGAACTACGACCACGTTTGAATTCAGTGTATCAGCGATATAGAGTGGCTGTGGATGGCGCTTCATCGCCAAAAGTTGAATTCAGTTGATTGATGCATTGTTCTTGAGTTAGACCACGTCGAAAATCATAATAAATCATAGCTCGAAAATTTTCACGAGTTAAGTCCATATTTTGGCTGAGATGAAATTTTCAACTTACTGTAAACAACACAAATAGTGCTCGCACGTCAAAACGTTCTGAGTACGTATAACCCCAAAAATATCAAACTTTAAGATGACAGTGACAAATTTCACCTGGCAATACCAGTGTTGCCAATTCTCAATACATAAATAGTATCCCTCGTACCCCTGGTTAGTTATTACTTTATTTAATTCCACTCCGATGTGGATATTGTTATTGATGCCTTTACCTAGGTACAGTAAAGCTGGGGTATGTTTTCGACTCATAACTCTTAATAACGTGTATTAAAGAGGTTTTATACATATATTTATAACAAAGTATTGTGGACTACAAAATAAATTAACATAAAACTATTCTGAAAAGGTAGAAAATGCAGTTATACGGGGTGCCCACGAGATCACTTTCCAGATGCCATTTTTTGATTTACCTATCGATTTAAATGAAACTTGGCAGGGTTGTTACTCTAACCAAACGTCATTTTTAGGAATTTTTGACAAGCATTTCCGACTTCCGGTTTCACCAAATGATTAACTTTTGATTTTTAAATGACACCCCCTGTATATTTTTGGTTTTTTGGATTCTGGAGGTCATTTTACGGCCGATTGCGTAATATTTAAATCGATTTTTTTCCAAATGTGATTTCAAAATTGAATTTTATTTTCTCATTCAGAGTGTCATGACCATCTTAAAATCATTCTACATACTTAACTCACTTCCAGAAAAATGCAAACTCACTTTTATCTTTGTTAACTTTTTTACTAGAACGTTCTAAACTTTATTTTTGCCGTAGCTCAAAAAAATTGAATGGAAGCATACCACTTTCATAAAACTACTAAATGCAATATTTTAAAACGAATTTAATGACGTATAACACGTTTTGTCATTTTTACCCATTTTCGGTTTAAAACATTTTTATTTTTATATTTACGTCTTACTCATTAATAAAATACACTTCCTATGTCACACCACATCAGAGTTGCCATGAAAACAATAGGTGGCTAGGTTGCCATAGAAACACTATGGTAAATTTAAAAGTTTGACAGGTAATAATAAAGGTTGTTGTTTATTAACATAAATCTAAGAAAATAAAATTCAATTTTAAAATTATATTTGGAAAAAAATCGATTTAAATATTATGCAATTGGCCGTAAAATGACCTCCAAAATCCGAAAAACAAAAAATATACAGGGGATGTAATTTAAAAATCAAAAGTTAAGGAAGTCGCAAATGCTTGTCAAAATTTCCTAAAAATGACATTTGGTTAGAGTAACAACCCTGCCAAGTTTCATTTAAATCGATAGATAAATAAAAAAATGGCAGCCGGAAAGTGATCTCGTGGGCCTTCGGTATAAATAAAAAGTAATAATATACTGATATGAAATAGTAAACTTAAACAATAATTAAATAAACAACTCAAAATAATTCTGGAATGGTCTCTTTAGAGAGGCGTGTCTGTGGGTTCGAAAGCCTTCTATGCAGTTGGCCTGGTCGGGTTGATGGCAAGTAATTACATACACGTGGGCAAGGGTTACCTAGAATTAAATTAGTTGACTATAATTAATAATATTATGTACAGGGTTGAAACCAATCGGTTGAGACGAATTAATTGCTATAGGGATGTTTTTCTCGCGTGACTTGCGCATTGGTGGGTACAGCTTTGATGCGTGATCGGTCTGTCGTTATCAATTTCAGTTAACCTAAACCAGAAACTTAAAACACATTAGAAGTGATTAGAGGTTTTATGGCCTAAATAATATTAAGGTAAGTTTAATTACACTTCAAAAGATATTTCGTTAGATAAACAGATTGTTAAATCGCAAATAGATTTAATATTAAAAGACGTTTTTTCTATATTTTGAACTATTTATTATTTTGTAAACATTCTTGTACAACTACTAGGACTATTTGAATTCTCAACACAGACAATCATCTAATTTTTTTTCAGAAATATGGCTTTCTCATTACCTGTAACGAAAGTGCAACTACTGGAAACAGATGTGCCAGGTACGTTATTTTCTTTAAACGACGTATTTTTCTTATTTTCGGCACTCATTTTCACAAATCTTAACACTAATACGACTTTTCAAGTATGTTCTCAAAAAATAACCTTAACAAATTATAAAAATTTGACTTTCAACTGACAGTTCTGTTTGACATTCTGTACCCGCTTCTGAGCATGCGCCAATGAAATTCGCCCAGAAAAACACTGCTATTCAATTTATTTGTGCGAGCGCAGATGTGGTTTCTGTTAATATAGGTTAACAACCGTAAATTCAATGGATTATTGAAGAAAATAGAAAGTTTTGTTAACACGTTGAATTTATTATTACTTATTGTATCGGGATCGGTTTAAATTAAGTTTTACGTTTTAAGTTAGAACATATAAACAAATTATTTCTAATTTAAATAAGTCCTTCGTGCAAATCGTATTCGCTTATTGTAAAGCCAACCTTTTTTTAAACTCAATTTCTGTTGTGTAAAACGGAGTGTTTTCGGAATTCTGGTTTAATTATACAGGTGGTTCTTAAGTAGGACAGAGGGTTTAAATTTTAATTCCCTTATAGACAAGGCGGAACATCAGAGGTACATATGGTTGCGCAGCTTGGTGTCTTCCGATGTTGATTTTACTCTACCTGTAAGGGAATCGACAACAAATCTACACTACCGCTGCTAGGCCCTCTTTTACGCCATATCAATTTTAAAATGATTTATTCGTAACATGAATTGACAGGTATTTCAACTGTTTGTATTTTATAACTACAAGTTGTGCTTCCAAATATTAAAATACTCATTACAATAAGTATAAATTGCATTGAAAACTGCTTTAAGAGCGCGGGTCGGAATTATGTTTCTTGAACAGGGAAATTTTGATAGAAATGCAGGAATGCTGGTATAGTAATAAAGTATTACAAAAATCGGAGTTGCAGAGAAATATTCTGCTGGAATATTCTGCAGGAGAGGTGTTCTGCAGAGCAGCATTACATGGTAACTTTCGCTTCTATACTCCGCGATAAAATAGGCTTTTGGCGAAATTAGACGCGAGGGTATTGCACACCTTGAAGAGGGAACTAGTGCGTGCGCGAAAGTGCCGCTTGTTACCGCATCTGGAAACAAATTCTTAAATAAATTATTATCTTCATAATTTTAAATAATAGAAATTTACTTTGCTTACTGCTCTGTCAGGTTGCGTTGACGCACCCTGTATGTAGGATGTTATAATGACGTGTATTACGTGTTTTGAGTGCGAGTGTATTGAGTTTGAACGAAAATATGGGTGATACGCCACTGGAAATGTAGGAGAAATATAATTCTGTATGTAGATACGTGTATTTGAATGTTATAGAGACTTTGGTGTTGGAATAAATAGATTCTGATGAATGTAAATGTGAAAAGAAATTTGTCGATGGGACGATAATGTTTGCTACTGTGTTGCTGTTTTGCTACTGTAAGGAATGGAATGTTGGTGGATAAGGAGTAATCTTGGTCGGAAAATGTGAGTGTATAAGTATAGAATGTTTTAGAAAATATGTAGAGAAAGATTGGGTATGTTTAACTGTTAGTTTCAGAAAGTTTTCGTAATGTTGTGCAATAAGTGTTGAGAATACGTGTATGTATATGGAATTTGAGACCTTAGACGGTACTTATTTTTGCAAATGTTGCGGAAGGAGATCGAGCGCATGTTGGACATAAACGTTGAAAGTTGTGTAATGGTCCAGAGTGGCTACTGAATGAATGTGATGACGAAAAATGGTTTCTTCATAAAGTAATTGGAAAATTTGTAAGTAAAAACAAATACGGCGATGTATTGTAGTTATGAGCGTGGTTGTACAGATGGTAGTAACAGTCGGGACTAAGAAATTTTGAATGAATACTATTGGAGAATATAGCGCAGAAGGAAGACATGTTTAAAGATGGATGGCTGAAGATATAAATACGAAAGTCAGAGATTGACGAGGGTTAGTTAGTTAGAGGGTTTGCTTAAGTTTTGGTTGTCGGTGAGAGACGTGCGCGAGGTGATGTGTGAAGTTAGAATGGGTTGAGTTGGAGTTATATTTGTGAATAATATTGAAGGCAGTCATTGTTTAAACAACTGCGTAACCCGAAAGGGGATGAATCGTATAAGACATTCATAAATAAAACAATTAATTAAATTGAGATTGAAGATAAAATTAGTTTGTTTATTTTCAAGAAAGTAAAAAGTGCATAAGCAGATTTATAAAAGATAACAGTTATTACGTTATAGTGTTAAGTGCAGCGGGTGTTCTTGTAACGATATTTAGTTAAAATTATTTATGGGACCACCTTCAAGTAAACGAAATTTTCGTAATAAACTAAGCCAATGTTAAGGTAATGTTTTGTGACATTAAAAGTTTATTTGTGTTAAGGAAGGACTAAACTGTCCTAAAGGTTGCTAGAAATTTTAAGAGGCAACCAAACGTGTACAGATTATTACGTGTTATCGGACTATTTGTGATTACAGAAAGGAATAAGTGTTTGTGAAATTGTGAAGCACTGGTTATGTGGCTTCAGGCAATTTAAGGAATACAAATGGACTACAAATAATTGATTTACGGGAAGAAAGAAGAAAGAAAAGCGTAGGATAAATGGACAATTTTAACTAAGAATTATATTTAAGGACCTTGAAAATTCAGTTAAGCACGATTATCTTTTTGTTTAGTTCATTTGCGTAATGTTGGGTAATTATTAATTAGTTTAGAAGCGAAAAGATAATCGTTCTCGAGTTATGTTGTTTTGGGTTGTATAGTAGTAAGAATTTTTGCAGAAAGTTATATTGACAGTGACGTGTGGTTTTGATTTTCAACCACGTTGTTGTGGTATATGTAAATATATTTGTGTTTGTTTCTTTGTCATTTGTTTATCATTTTATGCAGGACAATATATATTTATCGTTATCTTTTTATTTTGTTGTTTATTTAGCCAGGTATGAGATACATTTGTGACGATTACTTAATTGGTGACCTAGTTTTGACAAGTTAAGTGTAGACTTTGCATATTTTGGATTTTTAAGATTAATGAACAACCTGAAAGGTTATATTTGCCAGGTTGATTGCAAAAATGTTCATGTTAGTTTCAATAATGCAATACACTAATGACGGATCAACTGTTAATTAAAATTTCATTAAGTATAACTATGAGAGATGAGTTTTGAGAACTAATATATATATATATATATATATATATATATATATATATATATATATATATATATATATATATATATATATATATATATATATTACGAATTCAATACGATTCAAGTATTATAAAAATTAAATTAAATTTAAAAGATATCGTTCATGTTAAGGAATTTTAAAAATTACGTATCGATCATTGAATGAAGAGCTATTTTATTCATGAATAAGTAGAAATTTAACTTTGTATGTATACGAGGGATACGTAGAAAATACAACTGTTGGTTACATGAATGCAGTTGAATTTGAGTGATAAATTTTATTTTGGAAGTTTTGGTATACGAGGTGTATTCAAAAAGTTTCTAATAACCTGGGTAGTACTAAATATATTTGAGTTTGAGTTGAATTGTTTTGGACACAGACACAGACACAGACACAGACACAGACAGAGATACAGGCACAGGCAGAGACACAGATACAGGCAGAGGCACAGACACCGATACAGAGACAGGCATAGACAGACACAGACAGACACAGACACAGACACAGACACAGACACAGACACAGACACAGACACAGACACAGACACAGACACAAACACAGACACAGATACAGTCACAGACACAGGCACGGCACGAACACGAACACGGACACGGTCACGGACGCAGACGTAGACGCAGACGAAGACGCAGACGCAGACGCAGACGCAGACGCAGACGCAGACGCAGACGCAGACGCAGACGCAGACGCAGACGCAGACGCAGACGCAGACGCAGACGCAGACGCAGACGCAGACGCAGACGCAGACGCAGACGCAGACGAAGACGAAGACGAAGACGAAGACGCAGACGCAGACGCAGACACAGGAACATGCACAGACACAGACACAAACACAGACAGACACAGACACACAGTTATGTTGAGTAAACACGTGCTTGTGATTACATTTAATAAAATTCGTCTCTAATAAGTTTAGATTTGTTCGTTAGTGTTAAAATATAGTGATACGTACAGTAGCAAGCAGAAGCTACGTTTTAGCGCTTTAATTAGTGTTAAAATCTTAATAATAACACAAGTATGTCCATTCGTATTAATTACGTAAATATACGGTATTATTTGACATTAATGTCAACATAAAGGTGAATTTGATTATATCGTTTGACCTCTCGTCTATCACGTTCTGTGTGTATTTACAAACACAATTATGTGTTATAAATATATATATATATATATATATATATATATATATATATATATATATAATAAAATAATTATTTATTACGTCTTCCTCTTCTTTCTCCGACATTATTGACCACCGGGGTGTCTCGGACGTTCAAATGGTATCTACAGCTAGCGTACAGCAGAATAAAAGTAATACATAGTATTTAAATGTCGTAGCTGTCCTATACCCTTCAATAGAACGCTTAGTGAATACGTTTATTGAAATTCATGGTGGTATAAATGACAATATCTTTATTCCTGCACGAAAATTAATACTACCTGCAAGATGTATCATTCTTTCAAATGTTCCGCATTGTATACATCATGACGTGACTGAAGGGGAATTAAAAGGAATAATTTACGATTAGTATGACCATTATCCTTTATCGGTGCTGGTATTGGATTAGAAGAATACCTTCACATTTATAGTTTCAGTCGACAAGTGTTTATAGCATCGACTCATAACATGGTGGCAACATCCCGTGGTAGTTGATTTTGAAGGTGAAGAATACAGGATCTTTCTCTCGGACGAGAAAACTAAATGTTTAAAATGCAATGAGTGTGGACATATTGCATCTAAATGCTCTCAAGCCAACGATACCACTACTTCCAATGATAATCCTGGGCTTCCCAAACTATTTTGGACCAGAGACCCCTTTTCTAAAATGAATTGATACCTCAGACCCCCATTGCCAAATTACTTTAAAAATCCTATCTCTAGTTTTTTTCCTATTGATACAAAATTCTTACCAATTCAAAAAGTTTGTGGTTGGTTCAGTGAGTAAACTTGACATCATTTTCTCAACAAAATTTAACAAAATAAATAGACATAAAATTCAGCAAATATCAAGTGTAATTAATAATTACTAATACAAATTACGTAAAAATACTTAAGTAAGTAATTATTTTTTGAAAAAAACATTAAAATCGCAAAGTAAAGATCAAAAAAATAAAAAATTCAGTGTGATGGATGAGCCTGGTGACATTCTACCAATCTAGCTGGTTCAATATTGGTGATTTGCAGCCTTAAATCTCCGCGTTCGTAGATTTTCAAACGGTTTCTTTGTTTTGTCAAAATGCTTGTAACCACACTGACGCCTTTTTCGATTAGGTATGATGATGGAAAAGCGATAAGGTATTTTTCAGCAATGTTCCACAATGCAGGATACTGTTTTTCAATGTTGCGCTGCAACCAGAACTTCTGATAGCCTTGCTTGAACTTCTGCTTAAGCTCCTCGTCTGGGCTGATGGTGGTCAACTTTTCTTGCATTATCACATTGGTTTCTTCCATGACTGTGATATTGTACGGATTTATTATCCATTGAGGAATTTGTAAATTTAAGAGATCCTCAAACCTCTTAGTAAAATCCTGGTGTAATGTGTCTAAGTGAGTGACATATGATAAAATAACATCGTCTTGATTTTTTGCTACTAAATGTTGTCTGTGAATCACGTAGTGAATAACCAGTACCTCAGACAGTTGTCGCTTTAAGTGAGCTATAAAACGACGATACCGACCAACCATAGATGGTGCACCATCAGTCGCAAAGAAACAATGTTCTTCCATGGAACAGCTTTGTTGGTAAAAAACCGTTCCACGGCCTGAAAAATCGATTCTTCTTTGGTATCAGTCTCTAAATATGTAGCAAAAACCAGTTTTTGGTACATATTTTCATCTTTAATATATCGAACATATCCTAACAACTGAGATTCTTTGCCGGGTGATGTAAACTCGTCCAACTGGAAAGAGAGTCTGTTGGTCTGTAAGAAATTGCATAAAATGTTTTCCACATCGCGAGCCATCTCGTCTATTCGTCTTTGAACGGTGTTATTGCTCAAATGAATTCTCTTTATAAAATCATGTGTGGGCTTGTGCAATACATTGTTGAGGACGTCCGCAATGGCTGGTAAAATAAGCTGCTCTCCAATTGTGTGGGGTTTCCCCGACTTCGCTATTAGTAGATATATTATAGGATGCTCGTAAACCATCAACGTCTTGCATAGATGATGACGCAAACATCGATCTTATGGATGGCCTTTTCTCTAGCTTTTCTTTAAGTGCTTGAAAGAATGACAAGGGATTCTTTGTCAGCATGTACTCTTTATAAGTGGTCCTCCATTTTTGAAGGCTTTATGGCATCGTTACTGAATACTTTTTCACATATGAGACACATCGGCATTCAAGCTCCACCGAATTTCAAAACGTAAATGAACTTTCAACGTAAGTGCAAGCTTATTATATAGTAAAATATTAGGAGTATGTTTGGACTTGAACTTGATCATGATTTCGTCCGTGTTAAATCGCGTATATGCGCGAAATTTTAAAAGTACAACAAGGATACTTTCTACTAAAATATTAGTCATTCTCATCACAAGTTGGTACACGTAACACAACTAATACAGTACCTTGAAAGTTTCAAATAAGAACTTGTGTTAATTAATAGGGGTTGATTTTTAGACCTCGTCGACCCTCATAATCAGTTTTCGTTTATGTCGACCCCTGGGAAACCGATTTCGACCCAAGAGGTCGATATCGACCACTTTGGGAATATCTGTTCTAATCGATGAACGTAGCAAGAGACCACACACAGAAACCGAAAACCTTGTATCAGCATTATCTCAAGGCAGCGTGCAAGAAATTCAATCATTATCGGATGTAAATGAAATAGAATTGATTAAAGAAACTTTACCGAGCACTTCAAACATTTCACATGAATCTTTAGAAAACAGTAAGCAATTGGCATACCTAAGCACTCACAAACTATTAAGTCAACACTTAACAACTTAATTGTAGATTTTCTGACATTCTCGGACTTTTTAAAGTGCAAATAATAGCCTTGAAATAGCTAGAGACTACACAAATGATATGGATGGTTTACTAAAGTTACTACTCTATTTTCACAACGTCCAATTAAAGAAAGATGTAAGCGAATAGTGACCCACATAAAAAGAGATCCTTATCAATAAATAGATAACGAACTCATTAACGCGTTCACAATAATTAGCCTCATCCTCTCAGGAAAGCATTAATAGCCCATACATTCAAAGAATTAATATTACTCCATTAACAGAGATGTATAATATGAAATATATACGTGCCACATAACTTGAAGTTGGCCACAGAATTATTAAGTAAGTGTTCTTAATCAACATTTACTGAACGTGAATACAGGACAGGAAGGCTTTATATTTGCAGGTGACTTCAACTACACGCTGAATCCAGAAATTCACCGTTATCATTCAATCGAGAGATATCCAGCGTTAAGGAAAGCATTACAGGAAATAATAGATACTTCTGTATTTGAGGATCTTTGAAAAACGTTTAACAAGAAAGAGGGTTTCACATATTATACGACGCAATAGCTTCCAGGTTAGACCGAATATACATTACTCGCAATCTGTTTGATCATGTATCAAACATATCTTTAAACATCTCAAATCACACAGTTTACTGGAAATTTAACGACTTTTTACTAGATGATCAAAATTTTATCGTAGGTTATATCCCAAGACCTATGCATTTTGCCGGTTAAACGAACAGCAGTTTTTTTAAATTTAGAAAATATTTGAGACTTAATAATTCAAATTAAGAGCCCGAGACCGGAGGAGACGAGAAGACGAGAATATTTGCTAAAAAACAAATTTGAAAAACAAAAGCTGCTGTAGTTTTAACCAAAAATTCAGAGGTCGAGGGGTATACCCTAAGATTATTTACCTACGACCATTACTGTAAATAGTCAAAAACACACAGTCGACAATTAACGTAAGATGTTTATAACGCAAGGTAAAAGAAAACGCAGAGCTGTAAAATAAATCGCACAGCTTCCCTAGCAACCACTTGTAACAACCAAATTAAACGTCGTCAAAGTATAAACACTAAAACTGGGCCAACTTATAACATTAAAACAAAAGCGATGATGTAATAAACAATTTGTAATTGATCGAATAATTTTAATTAATATAACAAATTACCAAATAATAATCGCTACTGCCGTCGGCTCAATCGGAAGATGAAGATAAGGGAGAGTTCTAATATACTGAGTTTAATTAACATACCTGAAATACTGCATGCTTCTCACCTGCTCAATTATTTTCACTTACACTTAATTAATAAGAAAAATATGTAATGTAAATAAAAACAATAAAATGATACCTGGCCAAGCTATTTTTAAATATACGTTACGTTATTGGAACAGCTAAACCAAGTTTGTTAATAATAATACAACATTAATCAAAATTAAAGTAAAATTACAAGACACACTAACGTTTATTTAATAATAAATTGAAATGGAAAAGGTCTTAAATCTATTCGTTAATTACTAAAAAATCATACCTTTGAACAGTTCTGTATATATTTTATTACCGCTGGTGACACATGAAACGGAACGGTCAACTAGATGAAATTATTATAGCATCATTGTGGTGCAATCTCCAGATCTAAGGTTACCAGCCACACCCCACTGGAATTATCTTGATAATTTATTCTTAATAATTCGAATCCATAAAAATTAATTCATTACTTTGAAGTTTTTAGTATGTAAAAAAAATTGCGATTTATGATGTAAACCAAGTAAAATAAGGTATTTAATCAAAGTGGTACTTTAAAAAGTAAAAAGTAAAAAAATAAAGTAAGTAAGTAAAAGTGAGTAATTAAAAGTGCCTAACTATAATGAAAAAAAAAATAACTTACCATCTACAGATGGCACTTTACACAAATATTTAGGGAAAATTCCCCACAACTACATGCTGCATGCTATTACATTTAGCAACAAGTGAATTGAAAAAGAAAAAGACTAGTTATTACGCCTTGCGCGACTTTTAAATGATCAGAATACCATTTCTAAGAAAAGGGAACTATAAATCTTTACGAAATATATTCACTTAAAAAATATGTACTATTAAGATATGCAATTTAAGTTGCCTACCTCATACAGAACTTAAAAACTTTTCTTATATTACGCCAAATAAATGAACGATTCTTAAATTAATGTACTTTTTAATACAACCACAAAAAAAGGTTGTTACACACTTAGCAACTGTCAATAGACGTTTAGTGAACGTGAATACGGGACAGGCAGGCTTTATACTTGCAGGTGACTTCAACTGCACGCTAATCCAGAAACTGACCGTTATCATTTAATCGAGAGATATCCAGCGTTAGGGAAAGCACTACAGGAAATAATAGACGTTGCCATTTTATTCAAAATTTATTATTTACCTATTAGACGTTGAATTCTATTCTATATATAAATGGTAGATAACATTTATTAGATATAGAAATGCATTTAATATTAAGAATTATTTGGAATTATGTAATTATTTGTTCCGTTTCCTCCAACCCGCTTCTTTTAGCTGTCTGGATGTATCATAATAGTAAACATATATATGGTATAAGCCGTCAAAACACCAAAATTAAGTAGGCCGCGATAGAGATTTGCGAACGAACATAAAGAACTCAATAAACTTCCCATTTTATTAATCTTAAAACTGTTTTTTGTGTCTTTAAAACACGCGCGATGTTTTAAAGACCAGTTATTCACGAATACTTACGCTATTTTTTTTATTGGTGCACCGTGAAATCATAAATACTGGTATTATTGCTACAAAAAATGGAAATAAGAACTAATAATGTAAAATAGGTAAATAAAAATTGATATATCTAACAATACTAACTGTACTTTCTATTTTCATTTATAAAATTAATAGTGGTAAATAATGTTTAAATAAAGGTTTTGAATTTGTTAGTAAAATTTTATTAGTAGAACCGGGACACCTTCCCCTCTCCTCTTTTTACGGTGCAAGCCCCCCCCGCCGCCCTATTTATACTCCCACGTGGGGGATCGCGTTTTCCACCCTTATTTTTACTCGCTTACGTGTAGGATGTATTTTTTCACCCCTATTTTTACACACCCACGTGTGAGACCGTATTTTCAACCCACTGCATACCTAATTATTTTTAATCGCTTATGCATAGGAGGTGTATTTTCACCCCCCTATTTTATGACGCATGTAGGACATATTTTATATTTTTTCTGATATTAAAAGAAACTAATCAAGGTAAAGATAACGTATACGTTTGATTTTAAAATACACTATTAAATTCTATAATGACAATAAACAGTTAATGGTATTGAAATCAGTTAATTACCATGTTGTGTTATACAATGTGAATGTCGGTTTAGCGACTATTTAAAATGTGTTTATTAATATTTGATTAGATTCCGTTTTTATCGAAAAATTATCATTAAATTATTGTTAGATTTTCTTAATCCGCCATCTACAGATTGTGGTCCTCTACCTGTTTGAAAATTCATATGAATATATTTTAAAATGAAATTGCTTTAAAAATAAAATGGTAATTAACTAATTGCATTAACCTGAAACTAAACACGAACAATACAAAGCACAAGATTCGCACAGAAAACGAAAACGGAATGCAAACACAAGAATCAAACATGCAAACACAGACAAGACAACGAACAAATTCAAACACGAAAATCAAACACGAAAAACGAAAACGAAAATTGCAAACACGAAAAACGAAAATCGCAAACATGAAAAACGAAAACGAAAATTCGCAAACACGAAAACGTAAACAACGAAAATTCACAAACAACGAACATTCCAAACTACGAGAAATAACAACCACAACAAATTCGCAAAAGATAAACAAAGCACGATCACAAGCACAAACGAAATACTAGCAACAAACAAGAACAATCACAAACATGCACAAACACAAGCATAGAAACAAACACAAGCACAATAGCAACGAGCACAAGCACAAACACAGGAACAAGCACAAACACAAGAATCAACACAAGCACAATCACAAGCACAAGCGCAAGCACAAGTACAATACACAAACACGCTAATGCGAAATCATACAAGCACGCAAACACGGAAAAACAAGCAAATCGAAAACACGAAAATCCGCACAAACTCGGAAACACGAAAGTCGAAACGATATTCAAACACGAAAAACCGCAAAACATACAAACGCGAAACACGCAGAGCTGCAGAATGAATTAAGACAGTTTAAATAAAATGATTTTCTCTGTTTATCTGTTTTATTATTTAGTCCTTATACCCGAATGGAAGAGTATCAAAGTTTTCAATTTTACCGTCGCTTAGAACGTAAACTTATTCTATATTGATTTAAGATAATGAGGTCACTTAACACATTGTAACACCTGCTCTTCTCTCTCTCTCTCGCTCTCTCTCTCTCTCGCTCTTCTCGATCTCTCTCGTCTTTCTCTCTCTCTCTTCTCTCTCTCTCTTAGTTAGAGACAGGTGTTAAATGTGTTAATAGACCTCAATCTAAACAATTGAAAATTATCTGCGATGGAATAATTTTCATTGTAACTACTAGATATTTAATGTCAGTTTATTTTGCTTTTTTTTCGTGTTTGTCGTTTATGTTTGCGGTTTTCGTGTTGATCTTTTCGTGTTTGCATTTTCTTTTCTGTTTCGATTTTCGTGTTTGCGAATTTTCGTTTTCAATTTTTTTGTGCGAATTTTCGTTTCGTTTTCGTGTTTGCGAATTTTCGTTTTCGTTTTTCGTGTTTGCGAATTTTCGTTTTCGTTTTCGTGTTTGCGATTTTTCGTTTTCGTGTTTGCGAATTTTCGTGTTTGAAATCGTTTTCATTTTGTTTTCGATTTTCGTGTTTGCGATTTTCGTTTTCGTTTTCGTGTTTATTTTTCGTGTTTGCGAATTTTCGTTTTCGTTTTCGTGTTTGGATTTTGTTTCGTCTTGCGCTTGTGCTTGTCGTGATGTTTCGTTGATTCTTGTGTTTGCTGGTTTCGTGTTTGTGTTGGCTCGTGATTTTGTGCTTTGTTTGTTCTGTTTGTGTTTGATATTGCTTGTGTTGTTCTTGTGTTGTGCTTGTATTTGTGTCTTGTGCTTCGTGATTGTGTTGTGTTTTGCTTTGCGAGTTTGTGTGGTTGTTATTTCTCGTGTTTGATGTAATTTTCGTGTTTGTGAATTTGTATGTTTACGATTTCTCGTGTTTGCAATTTTCGTTTTCATTTTCGTGTTTGCGATTTTTTCGTGTTTGCAATTTTCGGTTTAATTTTTTTGTGTGCAATTTTCGTTTTTCGTTTTCGTGTTTGCGAATTTTTCGTTTTCGTTTTCGTGTTTACGATTTTTCGTGTTTGCGAATTTTCGTTTTCGTTTTCGTGTTTGCGATTTTTCGTTTTTCGTGTTTGCGAATTTTCGTTTTCATTTTCGTGTTTGCGAAATTTTCGTTTCATTTTCGTGTTTGCGAATTTTCGTTTTCGTTTTCGTGTTGCGAAATTTTCGTTTTCATTTTCGTTTCATTTTTCGTGTTTGCGAAATTTTCGTTTTCATTTTTCGTGTTTGCGATTTTGTATTTGAATTTTCGTTTCGTTTTTCCTGTTTGCGATTTTCGTTTTCGTGTTTGCAGTTTTCGTTTTCATTTTTCGTGTTTGAAATTTTAGTTTTCATTTTTGTGTTTGCGAATTTCGTGTTTGAAACCTTTACCTTGATTAGTTTCTTTTAATATCAGAAAAAATATAAAATATGTCCTACATGCGTCATAAAATAGGGGGGTGAAAATACACCTCCTATGCGTAAGCGAGTAAAAATAATTAGGTATGCAGTGGGTTGAAAAATACGGACTCACACGTAGGTATATGTAAATAATTAGGGTTGAAAATACGGTCTCACACGTGGGTGTGTAAAAATAGGGGTGAAAAAATACGTCCTACACGTAAACAAGTAAAAATAAGGGTGGAAAACGCGATCCCCCACGTGGGAGTATAAATAGGGTGGCGGGGGGGCTTGCACCGTAAAAAGAGGGGAGGGGAAGGTGTCCCGGTTCTACTTTTATTTGACGTTACATGGTACGCTCAACCGAGGTAAAGTCGATCAAAGGAATCAATGTTTTTGTCGTGGCGTGCTATTTTCTTTTTCATGATATCGAAAATATAGCTTCTCGTGTCATTAAAGTATTGTTTGCGTTTTTATAAATTTTCTAATGTTAATAATTTTTTTGTTTTTTTTTGTTAAAGTGTGATCGACTTTACCCCGTACAATGGGGTAAAGTCGATCAGTCATTTTAATTTGTGTTTTAACAATTTTAGACCGTGTATGGGTAAAGTAGATCGCAAAATAAAAAAAATATTTGAATTATTTCATTCTTTTTCTACAGGGATAAAAGGAAGCACTCTATAAGCAACGTAAGTATTTTATTTTTGTTTCTAATAACTTTTAATACAACATTTTGGTACAAAAGAAAATAAAATAAAATTTGACAGAAAAATAAAGACAACAATAATTCTTAAAATAATATTTAATATTATATAAAAAAAAACTTTATTCCAACTGCTCCTCATCCGTATTGTTTAATAGGACGTGGAGACGTCCTCGTCTACTCCCTCTGAGAATAACTTTTTTTACAACCTGTTGTAGATTTACTAAACAAAAGTCAGGATTTTGTGGGTAAACAAAATAAATGTCTTTTGTGCGGTTTTTTTGAGTATTCACAGTGAATTCATCTTCACTGTTTTTTCAATTTTTACAGTAAACATGCTATCCCTTTTATTATAAAATTTTACCATAAGAAAATTACCTATATTGTAGCACTTTTCGTTACTTTCGGTTTCTTCTGATTGTGGTATATCTTGCATCGATATACTTTTCCTGCAGATATATTATGTTTCTTTCCTCTTGGGGGGGACTGAGGTGGGTCCAGTTTTTAATTGGCACAGTTGATCTACAATAGCACTTGTCCACGCAGTTTCGGCTTTTTTATAGCTATCAGTTGTATTGCGAGGAATTTTGTTAAGTACAGAATCTTTATTAAATGGAACAATTCCAAAGGCTTTGAACCTAGCACTTGATTGTATTCCAACATTTTCAACAGTTTGTTTTAACATAGCCGAGAAGAGAGTCTTGGGAAGTACACCTCTATTTTTTAGTTTCCACGGTTCCAATGTTTTTCTCCGAGATGCCTTTAGAGGTCGAAAATTTGCCACATCGAACGGTTGTAACAGATGAGTTGAGTTGGGCGGGAGTAGTACGAATCTTATATCATTTTTTTCACAAGCTTCAATAACATTAATCGTAACGTGGTTCAGATTGTCCCCAATAAGGAGTTTTTTGCCCTGCAGTTTTTTGAAATACAGCAAAATAATAGAAAAAAAGACAGTTTTTAAAAATCGTACTATCGAACCAACCACTCGGTGTGCAATTATATCTGCTTCCTTCTAATCCTCCTTCTGCCCATTCTTTATATATAT
This sequence comes from Vesta saturnalis, assembly GCA_036346205.1. Classification (NCBI taxonomy): domain Eukaryota; kingdom Metazoa; phylum Arthropoda; class Insecta; order Coleoptera; family Lampyridae; genus Vesta; species Vesta saturnalis. Next base: position 2,787,223 of record JARFJB010002187.1, read on the forward strand.
GCTTGGCCCTATATACCACATACTGTGGACATATATACCCATTAGCTGATACCGCAAACATTACTGTTGTACTTGTCTTGGACGAATCTATCGTTCTATATGCATGTTTACTCCCTCGCTTCAGCACAATTTTGGACGCTCCAGGGTCGTCAACAAAGTTAGTCTCATCGTAGTTTATTATGTGTGTAGCGGTAACGTCTTTAATAACATTCTCCAAATTGTTAAAGTATGCCTCAATTGTCTCGTACGTCAGAGCCGCTCGTACTCTTTTCGTATTTTCCGCTAATTTGACAGTGAGATTGGGATGTCGTTTTAAGAAACTCTGAAACCAGTCCGTACCCGGTAAATTGTCCTTAAACAGTGGCTCTGTTAAACCACGTCTTGTTAAATATTCTTTCACCACAATTCTAACGTCAATGGGTTTAAATGGGAAACCCCATTCGGCACATATTTGTAAGGTCTCTACTAACTTCAGTTCTTCAACTTGAGTTAAGGCAGGCTGTCTTCCGTATTTTAAGGGATGTCGTTCGTTGATACGATCATGTAATGTAGAATGCGGAACTCCATAGCTTTCACCTGGTTGCCTTATAGATAGTTTTTTTTTAACAGTCTACGCCGCCCTTTCAAAATTTTTTTAGATCTTCTAGAAGTAAACGATTTTACATTATGCAAAATACGCAAATTTTGTAACGACATTTGTTAAATTTTAAATAGCTACTTACCTCGCCATTCTACTTCACAATCTACACTGAAAGCTTTTCAACAGGTCACTACACGCACTAACAATTTCAAAACATTCGAAAACAAAGTTTATCGAGCTTTATCGACCAAAATTTCCAGTGGCGCACCGCAGATTGATTTTACCCGCTCTGATTGACTTTACCCCGGTTGACGGTACTCCTGTCAAATCAATAATCAAAAAATTGTTATTTAGACGTTTCTTGAGTTGTTGATGTTGCCATGGTAACTTTAAAGAACGCTCGTTTTTGAAAGTTCGATTTAAACACGCTAAGACAAAATGGTGAAATGGAGTACCAATGAAAAAATATATAATAACCTTCGCTCTGCAGTAAATGAGGTTCCATAATTATCTTTTTTTCTAAACTATGAACACGGAAAATGCACCAGACAGTGTGTTAGTATTAATAAAATAGGGAACGTACCAAAACAAATTGTTATACACCTGGATTACCAAACGCAGCAGCTTATACAGGCCACTGTTTCCTGCGCTCGTCAGTGACTCTTCTTGTTTACGCGGGTGACGATCTATTAGATTTGAAAAGATACGGCGGATGGCAGTCTTGTACCGTAGCTGAAAGTTATGTGGATAATTCCTTTAGTAATGAAACTAACAATTCATCTAAAATAGTGATTAAAATGGAAATGAAAATTTACTGAACAAAGCTAATAATGTAAATCTTTCCTACGCTTCAACAAGCAAAAGAACCGATTTACCGTTTGTATTTAACAACACTACTGTTACTATAAACAATTATTATAATAACTAATATTATGTAATTAAATGTTATACAATAAAATTATTAAAAATATTTTAATTTTAGTTGTTGTAATTGTTGTTAAAGTATTATTGATATTAACATTATTAATACAAGTAGTAGGGCGTAGATAAAGTATAGTACGTAACAAGTATTGTAAAGCATTTTACGCACTCGCGGAATTACGCATTCACCGCTACGCGGCTTCGTGCGTAATTTTTCCATTCGTGCGTAAAATGCTTCTTACAACACACGTTACGTAATATACTATTACTAAATCAGTTTTTTAATTTAATAACAAGTTATTTTTTTATGGTATTATTTTACACAAAGTATTATCATCACTAAAAACATTCAATTGAGGAAAGTAGTGTTTGGTATTGGAAGATGCAAGATTAAAGAAGCAACAATTAGTGTCTCTATTAGGAGTTTCAGAAACCACAGTTTTCAGAATTTTATACGATTACCTTGGCATCACAGAGGTCACTGCGAGAAGGGTTCCACAAATGCTTACACCATTTCAAATACTTACTCGAATGGAGAAGTGTGAAGAATTTTTGGCGTTTTGTAGAGACGAACCAGATTTAATTATCAATCGACTTATGACCGGAGATAAAACTTGAGGCCATCATTATGATCCTGAGTCGAAATAAGAGTCGATACATTGGCATATTAGGGGTATCAGTCCTCCCAAAAAGCTTAAAGTCGCCCCTTCTGCAGGAAAAATAATGAAAACTGTTTTTTGGGATTGCCAAGGAATTTTAATGATTGATTATCTGAAGAAGGGTGGTACAATCGCAGGAGAGTATTATGCATCGCCTCAGAGATGTTAAAGTGAAAAGACGCAGAAAACTAACGCGAAGTGTCCTGCTGCTTCATGATAATGCACCAGCCCATAAGTCAAGACTTTCAAAAGCTGCCGTTGCTAAATGTGGCTTTGTAAAAATTGATCATCCACCTCATAGTCCAGATTTAGCCCCCAGTAACTATTTTTTGTTTCCAGATCTCAAAAGAACGCTAAGGGGAAGAACATTTAGGGACAATGATGAATTTATAGCGGCTTTTGAAAGCCATTTTACGAGCAAACGATGTAATACTTGTATTGAAAAGCAAGGGGCCTATATTGAAAAATAAATTTCTGTTCTAATCTAGTCTTATCATGCTTAGTCCGAGAATATAGAACGACCTGTCGTAAGTTTGGCATCAAATACAGCGAAAATAATGAGCGATACGCAAGATTGGTATAAATGAAAATCTGAAAAACACAAATTAGACAAAATCATTCACACAGATAGACCCTCTCTCTTCGAGAAACCAATTTTCAAGTTACAAATTTGTAACAAAACTGAAACATGAAGGCGAAATTGTAAACAACCCTATCAAATTATGTTCGATAATAAGGAATCATTACAAAAATAAATATGCAAGAACACACAACAAGATAGATACAGCATCCGCATTATTTAGCAAACCAAAACAATTGTCGAGCACATGCAAGATATTACTTGAAAAACCACTAAGCTTAAACGACTTTAATATGGCATTAATGTCACTAAATAAAAGATGTGCAACGGGTCTACACGGTTTAACAATAAAGATTTATATCATATTCTAGAATAAAATTGTTTCCTTCTATCAAGAGGTAGCAACTAATTGTTTAGGAGACGGAAAAAATGTCGAGGTCAATGGTAAAGGCGGTTCTTCAAAAAAAAAAAAGATTTGACAGCACTGGATAATTGCAGGTCCGTTTAAATTTATACAACTTATTATAAGATTCTAGCAAAATCATTGTCAATTAGACCTTCTGCAGTAATCAGTACTATCATCGATCTCGATTAAAGCTGCAGTATTCCTGGTAGAACAATATATGATACTCTTCATTCTTATAGAGACACTATATTCAAGGCAAATGAAGAAAATCTCCCAATCGCTATTTTAAATCTGGATCAACAGGCAGCGTTTGATAGTATCAACCACGATTATCTATTCCTGTCCATGGGTAGAAAATTACTTAAAGGTGCAATGCTTAAAACACAAACAAAGCTTGTGGTTAGTGCGTACGCAGGCGACATCTCAGTTTTCATTTCAGAAGATAACGGGAAGCTGGAAAAACCGAAAAGACAAACCTCTGAGGTATAAATGGACCAACACGGCTATCAAAGTTCTTGGAATCAGTTTTTCAGCAAATCAAGAAGACGATACAGAACTTACGTTTTTAAAACTTAAGGAAATGATTCGCAATTCAATTGCAAAATGGAGGTGTCAGCGAAAAAGGTAATAGTCAACCAATCTATTGCTCCAAAGCTATGGAATGGATTCCATGTGATGCCATTGAACGACAAGCAAGTGAAAGTATTACAAAATATGCTGACATGTTTTATGTGGTCGTGAAAACATCGGTGCAAAGAGGAAGACTAGTGCTTACCTGTATAATACGAAAGGGTTGGGCTAGTAAATCTAGGAGCAAAGCTTACAGCGTTTCGAGTGATGACGGTAAAAACGTTGTTACCTGAAGCAGAAGAACAAAAGTAGAAAATCATACCAAAGAATTCATTACAAACACTAAACCCGTAGAATGTGTCTTGGGGTGGCGCTTACTGGTTCAGGTACGCAAGAAATTGATGAAACATCGGTTTTTCTGCAATCCCTAAAACAAGCAATGAGATTATTAAACATTAAAATTGACAACTTTCCAAGGGCATTCCTACTACGAAATCTACGCTAATTAAATAACACAAGGCCCCTCTATGCGCAAGCATCTGGGTAACGTTGAATTTTTGTACTATCGCAGATTTTATGAACGACAATAAATGAATAAGTAATGCAGCATTACTAGAAAAATTAAAACAACAACATAAAAGACTTCACACTTCACACAGACCTAGCAAACCATTATGCAATAATAAAAAGCTTTTTTGAATCAAGCTACAATGATGCGCTTCAAAATAAAAATAGCAGAGCAATTACGATTAAACTTTATAAATTTAAATCGTATCAGAACTGCAGTCAAACGAAAATAATTAAAAACAATATTAAAGAAAGTAATTTCAACTATATATGGTATTACAACCAAACAAAAAGGAAAATGTCTGATAGAGAAATTCATTGGAAAACTTTTTATAACAAACTGACGTTCAGTACCAACGGAGAAATAGCATGGCGCCTAGCAACTAGCTAACTTAATATTTATAGACAAAGCGGAATTAAGAGATTCAAACAACTGTCTCTTCTGCCCATCAGTAATAAGAACACCATTGCAAACAGTTTTGATCTGTCAAAAAACATATGCGATAAGAATCCTAGTGTTGAATTGGGTGAAAAACTTGTAACAACTTTTTTTGTGGTTGTATTAAAAAGTACATTAATTTAAGATCGTTCATTTATTTGGCGTAATATTACAAAAGTTTTTAATTATTAATATGTAGAATTGAGAATGGCAATTTAATTGGCATTTCCTAGAACATATCTTTTGAGTGTAATATTTCATAAAGAGTTATAGTTACCTTTCTTAAAAAATTGGATTCATATTATCATATCATATATATCATATATCCACGCAACGCATGAAAACTTTTAGGGAGAAATACTCATTTGAGTTATTCTGAAAGTTTTTTTTTAATTCACTTGTTGCTAAATGTAATAGCATGCAGCATGTAGTTGTGGGGAATTTTCCCTAAATATTTGTGTAAAGTGCCATCGGTAGATGGTAAGTTATTTTTTTCTCATTATAGTTGAAACTAAACCCTTTGCTTTTTTTAGGCACTTTTAATTACTCACCTTTACTTACTTTGTAACACTTTTATATATTATACGTTTACACCTTTTGCATACTTTAATGATGCATATATTTCTTAAGTTAATAGGTGGTAGGCATGTATACTCCATGCCAGCCGGGGAGGTACCACCACCCTTACCATGGGCTCCTTAATATTGGGTCTCCGATTTTCTGAGCTGCCGGTTACCTTTTTCATCATCCTTAATCTATTCTCATCCTTATTCTTCCTTCTCGCCCTCACTGTCTTCCTATCGGATTAAAAGTCCCAAATTAAAAAATAAGATGGCTGTGGTTTCTAGGGTTATAAATTCCGGACGTAAAATCCTGCCCCACTCGGATGTCCGGGAGGGCAGGGCCCAAGCGACCTCTGTCATCGAAAGTATCAACTTTCTGATTCACTACTGCAACATCCGCGGTATCAGGTCTAATCTTAATGCTATTCACCAACATCTTGAACAATTACAACCTGATATATTGTTTCTATCTGAAACACAAGTCTCCTCTGAAAGCTCCGAGTCACCCGACTTGCAATTTCCTCAATACCATCCTCACTCTAACGTTCGATATAAAGGAGGCGTATGTGCGTACATCATGGACAGAATTGCTTGCAAGAGGGTTTCTTCCTTAGAAAATAAAAATTTTGACGTGATTTGGTTTAAACATGCTGGTCCTAATTTTGTGAAATTCTACTGTTGCATTTATAGGTCTCCTAATGACAGCGACTTTCAAGACTTCTTCGATTACCTTAGTATGAAAGTTGACTATCTCCTGTCTCAGTTTCCATCTGTGATATCTCATTTGTAGGCGATTTCAATGTTCATAACTCTAATTGGCTTCAATTTTCATACTACTACAAATCCTCTGGTCATAGTGCAGAAACATTTGCTATTTCATGTGATCTCACACACATGATTTCTGAACCCACAAGAATCCCTGATAACCCTAACCATACTCCACATCTTCTAGATCTATTTCTTACATCAAACCCTCTTGTTAATAAAACTTCCGTTCTTTCGCCTTTAGGTCTTTCCGACCATTGTCTAATAAAAATCATTTCTACTGCACCTAATTCCACTGTTGTTCGCAAAACCGATAGAATCTTGTGGTGTTTTAAGTCAGCTCGATGGAGTGATTTACGGGATTTCTTTGCAACCTTTCCATGGCGTGAATATTATTTTAAGTCGTCCTCTTCTTCGGACATCGCTCTTTCAGTATCTGAAGTCATCCTCATGGGAATGGAGTTATACATTCCGAAAAACAGTACCGTGTAGGTCATTCACGTTCCCAACCCTGGTTCAATAAGGCTTGTTCTGATGCAATATCTTTAAAAATAAATGTTACATTAAATGGAAATCTAATAAATCGGTTGACAGTCATGTAGAATACGTTGGTGCTAGAAATATCTGCAAAAGTGTCATCACTAAAACTAAAAAGTTGTTCGAACAATGAAAATGCAATGAACTAGCTACATCTCCTTTAGGCAGTCGTAAATTTTGGTCTTTAGCAAAAGCCATTAGTAAAAACTTTCGAAAATCTTCATTTCCCCTGACATCTATTCACGGATCGGTAGTTGCTGATTCTGTAGACAAAGCCAACGTTTTTGTGGATTTGTTTGCATCAAACTCGTGTCTCAATGATTCTGGAAAAGATGTGCCCCTAATCAACTCTTCTTCATACGTTACGAAACCAATTCATTTTCGGTACAAGCTCTTGGAATCGATCATCAGTAGGCTTGATCTCAATAAGGCGACTGGCCCAGACGGTATCCCAGCTATTGTCTTAAAGAAATGTTCCCCCGAACTGGTACCAGTCCTATCTAAGCTCTATATCTTCTGGGGAATTCCCTTCATCATGGAAGCTAGCAAATGTTCCCAAAAAAGGTGATAAGACCGATCCCTCAAATTACAGACCAATTGCCATCACTTCCATTTTGTCTAAAATCATGGAAAAAGCCATCAATCAGCAACTGCTCACGTTCCTTGAAACTAACAAACTCCTTAGTGACCACCAATATGGGTTTAGGCAAAGTCGTTCAACAGGCGATCTTCTTTCATATGTGACCCAAGTTTGGAACAATACAGTAGAGCAGTCCGGTGAAACAGTTGTAGTCGCTTTAGATATCTCAAAGGCATTTGACCAAGTTTGGCATAAGTGTTTACTTGCCAAACTCACCTCGTTTGGGTTAAATGATACGCTTATCAACTGGGTTTCTAGTTTCCTTGATAAAAGACGAATACGTGTCGTAGTTGATGGCTTTTTTTCAAAAGAAGTTAGCATTAACGCGGGCGTACCACAGGGATCCGTTATAGCGCCTACACTTTTTCTGCTGTACATAAACGACCTTATTTCTTCAACAACTAACCCCATCCATTGCTTTCCTGACGATAGCACTCTTCACTGTAGTTCATCTCAGTCTACTCATAGTGATAATCCACCTTCTACGTCAAATCAAGAAATTAAAGCTGAAATGGCAAATTCAATCAACAAAGACATTCAACGTATTCTCGAATAGGGAAGCAATAATCTAGTTAAATTTAATGCTAACAAAACTGTTGCCTGATGTCCGCCAAAAAAGATCGATCATTTCCTGTTGTAAGTATGAATGGCTCAGTTCTTAAGTTTTCAGACCCTATTACTCTGTTGGGTATGACTGTATCTTCAAATCTCTCATGGGTTGACCAGCTACCAAAACAGCTGCTCGTAAAATAGGCTTTTTGTACAGATCTAAGCAGTACTTTACCTCTCGACAACTCCTTCTGCTGTGTAAGGCCCAAATTCGGCCTCATCTGGAATATAATTCTCACCTTTGGGTTAGTGCTCCCCAATACGCTCTCGATATCGTTGATCGTATTCAAAAGAGAGCGATTAGGCTTATAAATGACCCGTCCTTAACTTCTCACATACAGTCCCTTGAGCATAGAAGGATGGTTTCCGTTCTTTCTTTGTATTATCGTTATTACAACGGCTATTGTGCTGGTGAATTACATTCTTTGATACCATCTCCGGCTATCTTTGCGAGAAACACTCGGTTCGCTCATTCACATCATCAGTATGCAGTACAAATCTCCACTTGTCGTACCAAACGGGTGCAATCCACATTTTTCTACACGGCTTCTATACTCTGGAATGATCTCCCTAGTTCCTGTTTTCCTCTCACTTATGATATGAGAAAATTTAAGGTAGCTGTTCATAGGCATCTATTGGCAATTCATTATCCCTCTATCTATTCTCCTAAGTGTTCCTGAGTGCTTTAGCACGATAGGCCTTATTTAGCCTGTTCAGGTCCACAATCATAAAAAAAAAAAAATTGTAATGGAATTAATTTTTAATTTTTACTTTTAAAGTACCATTTTTTAACTACCTTATTTTACTTGGTTTACATCATAAATCGCAATTTTTTTACATGCTAAAAACTTCAAAGTAATGCATTGATTATTATGGATTCAAATTATTAAGAATAAATTATCAAGATAATTCCATTGGGGTGTGGCTGGTAACCTTAGATCTGGAGATTGCACCTCAATGATGCTATAATTATTTCATCTAGTTGACCGTTCCGTTTCATGTGTCACCAGTGGTAATAAATACATATACAGAACTGTTTAAAGGTATGATTTTTTAGTAATTAACGAATAGATTTAAGACTTTTCCATTACAAATGGATATTAAATAAACTTTAGTGTGTCTTGTAATTTTATTTTCATTTTGATTATTGTTGTATTATTATTAATAAACTTGGTCTAGCTGTTCCAATAACGTAACGTATTTTTAAAAATAGCTTGGCGCCCGAGGTATCATTTTATTGTTTTAATTTACATTATATATTTTTCTTATTAATTAAGTATTAGTGAAAATAATTAAGCAGATGAGAAGCACGCAGTATTTCAGGTACGTTAATTAAACTCAGTATATTTGAACTCTCCCTATTTCTTCTTCCGATTGAGCCGACGGCAGTAGCGATTATTATTTGGTAATTTGTTATATTAATTAAAATCATTCGTTCAGTTACAAATTGTTTATTACATCATTGCTTTTGTTTTAATGTTATAAGTTGGCCCAGTTTTAGTGTTTATACTTTGGCAGCCGCTTTTAATGTTACAAACTTAATTGGGCAAAATTACACAAAGAAAGATATATATTGCGGTATACCTGGAAGTTTTGAAAAGTATGGTCTTGAAAACTACCTAATCAATCTAGCAAAAAGTACAATATATAAGGTAATCGCAATCTTTCTTCGAAACAACACATGCGAAAGTTACAAGGTGGTATTAATGAGAGGCTTAATTGAAACAAATAGTTTCTAATTTTCACAAACCTTAAGTTTGTGGAAATTAGAAACTATTTGTTTCACTTAAGTGTTAATGTGAATTTCCATCAGATAAAAGCCAGCACAATTCAATTAATAAGACGTTGAATACGGGTGGAGCTTAGGCAAATATTGAGTAACGTTATTTCAAAAGAAATGGTGCAAAAATAACGTATTGTGTAACATAGATTGTAAAGAACCAGCGGCCTTTACCAAAAATTTTTCGAATGAATTATTTACTAATTATACCGTGTTAATTTAATTTTGCAGAAATCAATAAATAATTAATTTTATAATCCCCTACAACGTAGATTTAAAAATACATCGAATGTTTTTACGTTGGAGATCACGCCAGCATATCAACTAATCACTGAATTAGCATCCCTGCACAGAAGCCTTCCTGGCCTACCGCGGATCCTCTATAAAACCGCGAGACGTGCTACTGTAAAAAAATGCTTGTCTTTGTCGCGACACCTTGCTACTCGTGTGCGATCCGGTCCATAGTCTACTTCCTCCTTGTGCGTTGGGCTGTTGCAGCTACCGCTTGCCCGTAGATCCGTTCCGCCGACGCTACCGAATAAAGTGAATCTTGATCAGAAACGTGACCGCGCGCCTGCTGATCTTAATCGCGTTATTTAAGAGAATCCTGAATCCTGACCAGAAATCTGATCGCTTACTGCGATAAATCCTGAAAAGCCTGACTGGAATACAGATCGCTTATTGCAATAACCCAGACTTGAAGAAGTTACCCAGACCACGCGCCAGCCGCTCTTAAACGCGTTACTTGGTTCCGCCGATCTGTCGACCGCTGCTTTAAGTTATCTCTGACGTCGTGCATCATTTGTCGAGATACTCCGCCGGCGTTCCCTGAAAATGTTCTTCATATTATAACCAAGCTGCTGGTTGATATATACTCAAGGTTAATAGCACGTCAGTTTTATTGCACCATATTACATAATACAATATCCAGCCGATGTTACGGCGGGCTTAGATCCCGAAGTTATCACAAACAAACGTTACATAATACACAAATCAGACGGTGTAACCTCGGGATTTGACGCCTAGTAGTCATCTTTTATTTATTCCAGTGGGAAGAAAGGTCATCGCCTTAATTCTACCACTTTCCAGAAGATCCACTTTCACAGCACTAAACGGGTTAGTCCCGAATTCTTATAAATGGCCCTTCACTAAACATAGATTACACATACAAACACCAATACGCCTAACACCAGGCAAGAATTAGCAATAAAAACAAGCAACGCCCGCAACCTGGAGATAATATCAATACCAGACGCCGCGTTTTTTAAAGATCACCCCGAGTGATCCTCCAGCTATATAAAGACGAAACCGCTGCGCATTTACGTAATTAATTGCAACAAACGTGATCAAACGTCTTGCGAACTGATCACAATTCGTTAGATGTCCACGTAACGTGGACTTAATAAAGAAATTCGGTAACATAATCGTACCTGTTTAGCAAATAAGTTTACGCCCACCTGAAATAATAATATTAGTTACTTTCCTTTTAACCAATTAGCATAACTCTCATGGAAATAATAAAGTTTACGTATTAAACGCGAAACCGGACTAATGCAGAAACACTTTCCTTTCGTATTTTAGTTAACATCCAATATTAAAAATTATTCACTGATAATTAGAATAAATATTTCGTACGTATTAAACGCTCAATTGAATTAATACAGAAGGTAAACGCTTCCTAAATCAAGATAATTATTCTTTTAAGTTGATACTTTTTACGATATTATTAAAAAAAGTCGTCAATTAATCAACCAGAATCCGGTACGTCTGTAGTTTGTTCATTTAAATATCCCCGCCTACCGCGAATCCTCTATAAAACTGAAAGCAAAATCATACATGAGAATAGTCATGCACACCAATGTCACTTTAAATTATTGACTATTTTGAAACTGACCTCACAAATGCAAGCGCGATACCGATAGCAGTCATAAGAATTCTTAATAAATTATAAAGTCATCATTGTTAGGATTTTTTGTTACAACGCGAGTACCCAATAGGCATAAGTTTAATATTAATTCCAAATTTCCACAGAAACGTCTCCGGATCCCGTGAGCCAACCACCTGCAGTGCCAGGGCGTCCACCAGAGCGGGCGTCCCAAGGAAAGTTTATTAAATTATATTAGTGTACCTATTTTAATTTCCTTTTCACTTTATCGTAGTCTTGTCATATATTTAGCGCTGTAAGCAATAGGTAATATACGTATAAACCATTTTATTAGAATCATTTACTGTGAACAGTGTTTAGCCAAAACTATCTATCCAAACGAACCCAACCCCGTCTTGTTAGCAGAAGACCCGAATGAGCTAGACTTAGGCAAATTAAAATAAACAATTTTAATTATTGTAAGCAAAGGGGAATACAAGATGAAGAACAGTTACGTTTTAATTTGTAAGAAAAAAAATTCTTGTAAATAGTATTTATTAATAAGAATGATTATAATAATAATGGTAATAATAATAATAATAATGCGTTGAAACGCCTGTGGGGCAAAAGGCGCCCCCCACAGTATTAATGCCTTCTTGCGGCAAACTGGCTCTTCTGTAAGTGACATTCATTACCGAGTGATCGCGTGGGAATTGTATGGGATCTAAAAACATAAACAATTTAGAGTTGTCCAACTCTGAAATAATGGACAAAAGAGAGGACCCAACCTCTGAAATGGGCACTGAAGGTGGGCAGCGTAATAAATCCATTGCTAGAGTGAGTGGGACATTCCCCTCTCTCTCCGAGTTAAACAGAGAAAAGGAGGAGATGTATCCCCGGTTCCTGATTATCGAAAGATTAGAAGGAGATTTCTCCAAAGTAAGTCCGTTTGTCATACATAAGGGAATTATTTGGGTTAATTGGAAAGGTTGATGAGATAAAGAAAATTAAAGGTTTACTCCTCATTAAAACTGTGTCAAATAAGCAATCTAAAAGACTCTTGCAAGTTAAGAGATTATGTGACTTTGAGGTCCAAGTGAAACCTCACAGTACGCTGAATATATCTAAAGGGGTAATATATTGCCGAGATTTTATGAACTGTAGCGGTTAAAAGAATTAAAACTAAAGTTAGAGGTAATCTCGTAGACACCCCCAATCTTATACTTACCTTCAACTCTCTACAACTCCCCAACGTAATAAATGCGGCCTTCTATATCCTTAAATTGCCACCTTAGATTCCACAACCAATGCGCTGCTTCAGATATCAGAGGTTTGGTCACACTACTCTAAAATGTGAGAATATACAGCTATGTGTCTGTGGGAAGCCCATATATACTGATAGATCATGCGAGGATCCAATAATGTGCGTCAACTGTAAAGGCAACCATGCTGCAAACTCTAAAAGCTGTGAAACATATAAACAAGAGCTTAAGATCCAGGAAATAAAAGTTATCCGTAAAGTGTCATATCCTGAGGCCAAGCGCATGGTAGGAAGTCTCGTTACTACAGAAAATCCATTAGCAAATGTTGTTGCACATACCATCACTGATACACCTGGTATCGGAAATTAAAGAAAATGTTAAACAAAAGATTAAAGAACTTACCGCTACTATGGTTCAATATATCAGACCGAAATCAATCATAATCGACGACCACGTAAATCCAAATTTTACACCTCTGACTAATCCAACATATCTAGATATGGATGACGAATCTCAAGGGGAAAAAAGGAAGACGGAACTAACACGATCTCAATCAACGAGCTCTAGCGTTGAATCAATTGATGAGGCAACGTTAGAACAAGCAAAAAATTCAAAAAAAAAGAAAGGCTGACCTAAAGGTAAACCCAGAGGGTCTAGCAGTCAACAGGGCCAACATGTAGCTGAAAACTAGTCATATACTCATCTGTGATTAAGAACTGTGATTTTTTTTACCCGTTTACACAAATTTTTATGTCCTTTGTGATTGTATTTTACCTATTATTATATTTATTTATTTATTTAAAATTTTATATTTTTCGTGAGCATTTTAATCCGTTACACTATTATATGTTGTCTTTAACATTCGCATCGAATAATTATATTAGTCAATGGAACTGTAGATGTCTTGCGATAGGATATACAGACATAAAATGCTTCTCCATGAATTGAACCGTATATGTATATGTATTCAAGAAATTCACAGAAATTTAATCAGCCATATTATCTCCGAGGATATGACATTGTCAGTAACGACTTTGCCAATAGGTGGTGTAGCTATGATTATCAGAAATGGTGTGTATTTCGAATAGATTATGTTGTTATGTGGTTCCTAAAAAATCGACGTTAAAGGATGCACCATTGAAGACTGGATAACTAGGAACAACGTTGTCCTCCTCAACAACGGGTCACCAACATTCCATAATGCTCGTTCAAATTCTTTTGACGGCGTTGATCTGACCTTCGTTTCGCCAACAATAGCATCCCGATTCACGTGGAACGTCATTAATGACTTACATAACAGCGACCACTTTCCGATAAATGTCGAGACGGACACCACCGTTACAGATAGGGCAGTAACTACACGATTCATCTCTGCGAATGCTAACTGGTCACTATTCAGTCAAAACCTTGCAATATCTCCAAATATTACCGTCGAAAGAATAACTGATAGTGTATTGAGAGCGGCGGGAAACAACATACCAAAGTCGGGAAATAAGCCGGTAAAGAGACCTTCAGATATTAACGACACCTAGATTAAAGCAATTAACGGACGATATAAAAGTCAATCAATTTATGCTATACAAATCCATCAAAATGTAATCACGGAAGATTCGACTGAGGTTTCAAACACGTTGGCCAGACAATTTGCAAATACTAGTAGCTCTGAAAACTATCCACCCAATTTCTTTGAAACTAAAAATGAAAGAGAAATAGAACTTCCTTTTGATACAATTCGGGACCTAGAATATAATGTACCCTTCACCATCGAAGAACTTGAGCTCGCTTTAAAACGCAGTAAAAAGACAGCGCCCGGAAATGACCTGACGTCCAACGAAATGCTACTCAATCTCACAACTGAAATGAAAATGAACCTGCTATAACTATACAATAAACTGTGGGATGAAGGTACTTACCCAGATGAGTGGAAGGAGGCAGTAGTTATACCTGTCCTAAAACCTGGAAAAAATTCGTTGAGTCCAGTCAGCTACCGCCCAATCAGTCTCACATGCTGTATGGGAAAGATATGGGAGAGCATGATAAATGATAGACTTAAATGGCACCTCGAAAAATATAATCTTCTAGTACAACACCAAACCGGCTTCAGAAGGCACAGATCTACCACAGACAACTTAGTCCTTCTGGAGCACGCCGTCCAGGAATCTTTCCGTAAAAGGAACCACCTGGTAGCTGTGTTCGTTGATGTTAAGGGATTAAGGGGGCATATGACATGGTATTCTAGAAAAGATCTTTGATTTAAATCTGAGAGGTAAATTGCCGTTACTAATAAAGTCTTTTCTCAGTAATAGGCGTTTCCGAGTAAGAGTTGGTGGCAAACTGTCCGATACAAAAATCCTTGAAAATGGAGATCCCCAAGGATCTACCCTAAGCTGTACACTTTTTACAATAGCAGTTAATGGAATTCACATGAATATCTCCAATGATATCGACAAATGTATATACCTTGACGATATCGCCTCATATTACTCGGCCAAAGCTGTTGGCCAAATAAGCCGTATTCTCCAACCCGCGATTACCCAAATAGTTAAAAACGGTAACAATGATGGTCTGACTTTCTCTAATAAAAAAACCCAGTGCGTACATTTCTGCAGGTTACGAAAACCGCACTACGAATCATTACTGTTTTTGTTAGACGCACCTAACGGATGCACTGAAACCGCAAAGTTCTTGGGCCTTACATTTGATGATACCCTTACCTGGAGACCTCACATAGAACGACTAAAAAACAAATGCTTACAAAGCCTAAATATAATTAAACTCCTGGCGCATACGAAGTGGGGCTCAGAAACGAAATAGCTCTTAAGAATATACCAGGCATTAGTATTATCTCAAATTGATTACGGCTGCATAGTATATATGATATATATATATATATATATATATATATATATATATATATATATATATATATATATATATATACAGTGTCCAGTTTAAGATGAAATGCATGGGGATATTGGAAACCGTTAGAGATACGAAGATGGTTAAATGGAGAAAAGTTGCGTCATTATATGCCCAAGAAGTAACCATGTTACATGTCAAAAATCCTTCCATTTACTAGACACAGCGTGATAACTGAAAATATGCGTTTTCTAAAATCGCTATATCTTGTTTCTTGCAAGAGATACATCCACGATTTTTGCAGGATGGGGTAACAGGTAGCGAGGATTTCAAAATGATTTTGAAAAATCTAGGCCTACTAGATTTTGAGATAATGCACGCAACTTTCGATTTTCTTATGGACGCCATATTGGATTTTGCATTTTGAATTCTTCATAAAAATGCTTTTCAACCAAATATCATATGTTTATAATCTTCCAATCAGAAAGTGTCAAATTACACAATTAAATTTATATCAAAGCAACCTTGACATATTATGTATTTTAATTAAATGAAAATTAATCTACAAATTAAACTAACTATTGAGAACAATATTATTGTTTATTAACATAAATCATAATAATAAAAGTGACAAAAACAACAAAAATAAAATTTAATATTATACTGAATTTTACTATTAATTAATCAAATGCTCGAATAAACCTTCATTCTCCTGCAAACACCATCTGCATCGAGTTAGCACTGCATCACAAGAGTTCCTTATCATCTCGCATTTTTGAATTCTTCATAAAAAATGCTTTTCAACCATATATCAGATGTTTATAATCTGCCAATGAGAAAGTGTCAAATTACACAATTAAATTTATATCAAACTAGGCCTTTGCCAATCAACCATCTATTCAATTATTGCAAGAGAATAGTAGGCGCTGACACCTTTGACATGTTTATAAGCAATTGAATTACCATAGTTAGTTACGTTTGTACAAACGTCATTTAATTTTGACGTTCTGTTATAAGCCAAAAATGAACTCGTTTTCAAATAGTGAAAAATACGATATGTTAGAATGTTTCATTCTCTGTAGGAGAAATAGTGACAGAGCTGGATGTATTTTCAAATTATCCTGAGAGACGCCAACCAGGAAGAAGCATGTTTAGCCGCATACGTGACAATTTAATAAATTATGGTAGTTTCATTAAGGTAAAGAGAAACAGAAATAGTAACGAAAACAATGAAAATCTTGTATTACAAGCTGTAGTTGAAAATGCCCGCTCATCCTTACGTGAAATTGAAAGCAACGTAGGAGTTGCCCGATCAACAGAGGAGTAATATTGAATCGTAATAAATACCATCCTTATCGTGAAAGACCGGTCCAAGGGCTGCGAGAAGGGATCATGTAAGAAGGATGGAATTTAGTCAATGGTTTATCCAACGATGTAATGAAAATCCAGACTTTACCAAGAATATTTTGTGGTCTGATGAGAGCAGATTCACAAATTGTGGCCTATTTAATAGGAAAATACCCACTATTGGTCGGACCAAAATCCGCATTTATACCGTGAAACGCGGCAACAGGTGAAGTGATTTAATGTCTGGTTAGGTATTGTTGGTACTCATATTATTGGCCCTTTTTATCACGAGAACTTGACCTCTGCTACCTATCTAAACCTGTTGCAAACTCAAATAGCGGAAAGGATAATGGAGCTCCTCTTGCTACAGTAAGAAATATGATTTTCCAACAGGATGGGGCTCTGCACATAGTGCCCATATTATTACAGATTTCTAAATATGGAATATCCTAATGGATGGATAGGAAACCAGGGACCAATAAGATGCCGGCCAGAGCTCCTGATCTCTCTCCCATTGATTTCTTTGTGTGGGCTATTTAAAAACGAAGTTTATTCAAAGTCGTATAACAATGAGGACGAATTACGTGATGCAGTTATCGAAGCTGTTAATAAAATTACCCGGAGATGATAAGGAACTCTTGTGATGCAGTGCTAACTCGATGCAGATGGTGTTTGCAGGAGAATGGAGGTTTATTCGAGCATTTGATTAATTAATAGTAAAATTCAGTATAATATTAAATTTTATTTTTGTTGTTTTTGTCACTTTTATTATTATGATTTATGCTAATAATCAATAATATTGTTCTCAATAGTTAGTTTAATTTGTAGATTAATTTTCATTTAATTAAAATACATAATATGTCAAGGTTGCTTTGATATAAATTTAATTGTGTAATTTGACACTTTCTCATTGGCAGATTATAAACATATGATATATGGTTGAAAAGCATTTTTATGAAGAATTCAAAATAAAAAATCCAATATGGCGTCCATAAGAAAATCGAAAGTTGCGTGCATTATCTCAAAATCTAGTAGGCCTAGATTTTTTCAAAATCATTTTGAAATCCTCGCTACCTGTTACCCCATTCCTGCAAAAATCGTGGATGTATCTCTTGCAAGAAACAAGATATAGCGATTTTTAGAAAACGCATATTTTCAGTTATCACCCTGTGTCTAGTAAATGGAAGGATTTTTGACATGTAACCATGGTTACTTCTTGGACATATAATGACGCAACTTTTTCTCCATTTAACCATCTTCGTATCTCTAACGGTTTCCAATATCCCCATGCATTTCATCTTAAACTGGACACCCTAGTATATATATATATATATATATATATATATATATATATATATATATCAGCTCGTAAAACCTTGCTTGAAACATTAAATACCGTACATAACGCCGCCATAAGGTGCTGTCTCGGAACCTTCCCTACCAGTCCAATAAACAGCTTATACTGTGAGTCGAGAGTTCCACCTTTAGAAACTAGAAAGACACAGTTAACTACGAACTATATGATTAAAGTTCCGTCACTATCACTACACCCTAATAAAATTATGTTTCATGTAGACATGCAGGCGTATAGATCACGACTTACCATCACCCGGCCTACTTGTGTAAGGCTTCAAGAACATCTGGGACAGATGGGCATAGTCCTTCCAACACTACTGGATGATATTATGTTGGACGCTGTGCCATGGATGACACCTGTAATAAAAATAAGAAGAGATTTAGCGACTTATAAGAAGGAAACTACAAAACACCACACCTACCTGCAAGAGTTTGAGAATATCCCGCAGCGAATATCCCCTGCACCAACTTGTGTGTACAGATGGATCTAAAACTTTAAATAGAGTTGGTAGCGCTACAGTTACCGATGGTGTAGCACATCAATGAAGTTTGGACACTAAATCGTCGATTGTCTTTTCTGAACAATACGCTATGTGGTAAGCAATACTGTACTGTACCATGACAGCTGCCAACAAATTTTTAATTGTGACGGATTGTAATAATGTTTTAAATGGCATATCCCAAATCTATCCCTTAGATCCGATGAATAAAAATGCCAATCCGCTTTAAACCATATATTCGACCAAGGGAAATCAATTGAATTTATCTGGGTCCCCAGCCATGTTGGAATCCGTGGAAATGAAGAGGCAGATCAAACTGCTTACCAAGCGACGTTTAGCTAGCAAATTGACGTCAAATTTGTGGTAGCAACTGACATCACGAAACACCTAAAAGAGAAATTCACTATGAAATGACAGGAGAAATGGGCACGCGTAAATACTCACCTTTCCCAAATAAAACCCACAGCGGAACATCTATTTACATTACAACATTCATCAAGGGAGGAGAATGTGAAGATGCACCGCGTGAGGATAGGGCACACTAAAATTACCCATCAACCTCTACTTAAAGATAGAACTTCTCGGTACTGTAAGCGCTGGAATATAGCCCTCACAATCTCCCACATAATAAGTGATTGCCCACTACACGCTGCTGAACGCCTGCGTTATAACATACTGCCAAATTACGCTGTAAATGTCAACGCAAACAATGCTAAAAATACACTAGCTTACGTGAAGAAATCGGAATATATATATTGATGTATAGAATTGCGTGCATATATGTACGTGTGCTTTTATAACTGTGCAGTAAAGGGGATATGACCTTGGCAGTCGAACCCTACAAAAAATAATAATAAAAATAATAATAATAATACCCTGGGGGTTGAACTACCTACCAGGCGAGTCCCCAGGTGGCGGATAAGGGAACGACCTCACAAATGATCGAAAGTGATGCAAGGTCAACCCCGAAATATGAGCTCGTAGTTATAAACAGTCACTGGTAGCTCCTAGAAAGTACGGTGTCGGTGACCAGTTCACGTGGGCCTCGTAACTAGCGAGGACAGGGATGGCAACCCTTAGCTGGAAGCCCACTTCTCTTATACTAGTCTTGAGAGGCTTCCCTTACTTTCTTTTCTGTCAGAGTACCCTCGCTCTAACTCTTGTTCTATTCAGTCTCCCAGTGGAAACTGGGAGACTTCTTCCCTTTCTTTCTACTCTTCCCGGGACGTACGTTGTCAAAAGCGTATACGGGTGTAGCTATCCAGGGATGTCCTAGCTGGGGATGACTGAGCGCTATACGTCTCCTAACACCGCAACCGCAAACTGTACTTTAGAGGCTTTAGGGAACGTCGTACAGTTAGCGCCCGGTGGTCTTAGCTTTACATCCCGGACTTCGAGGAAGGTAACCTCTATAAAAAATCTCCCAATCCCAAGGTAGTTTGGGAATTCTAGGTGCTGAAGGAATCGCGCGAGGGGAAGCCTTAGCGTGGCCATGGGGAGCCTGGTCTTTAGCGTTGAAACGCCTGTGGGGGAAGAGGCACCCTCCACAGTATAAATGCCCTCTTGTAGTATACCGGCTCTGCTGCAAGTGACATTCTTTCCGAGTGATTTCGTGGGAACGACATGAGCGAAACCCCATTATTGCAGAATGCCAACTCTATAAACATGGAGGTGCAGGAGGGTCTACCTAAAAAACCCGCCACCAAGAATATGGTGACGGAGGCTATGCCTTATTCTTACAAGGAAAGACGGGATAAACTTCGATAGAGTTAACCCATTTTACATTCAGAAAGCTTTATATGGCCTTTATGGTGATTTCAAGATGATAAGGAAAATTAAGGATGGCACACTAGTGTAAACCGTATCAAATAAACAGGCAACTAAAGTCCTGGCCACAAATAGAGCAGGTGACTTTGAGGTTGTAGTCACTTCTCATAAAACAATGAATACCTCTCGAGGAGTTTTTTTTTTATCGATCTACTAAATTGTTTTGTCGATTACATCTGTGAAGAACTAAGGGGGCAAAGAGTTATTGAAGTCCGACGTGTAAAAACAAGACAAAATGGGGAACTTATTGACACCGCAAATCACGTTGTTACATTCAATACTCCCATACTACCCAAAAGTATAAAAGTTGCATTTTATACATTAAATGTCCGATTATATGTACCTACGCCTTTATGATGCCTTAGGTGTAACAAATTTGATCATACGTCTTCCAAATGCAAAGCACCAGAGCAAATGTGTATTTCTGGCAAATTGCAACAAGGTGGATCACCATGTGCACAGCCAATCACATGTGTGAATTGCGGTGGAGCTCACCCTACTCGAGCTACGAGCTGCCCCATTTATAAGAAGGAAACTGCTATACAGGAGCTCCGAGCAAGAGACAATTTAAGATACATTGAAAAGAAAATTACCATCACGACACCTACAGCGGGTATCAGTTATGCCAAGGCAATCTCTTCTACTAGGATAACCAGTCAAAAATTGAAATCCCTGCCCTAGTGAAGGAATTGTTACCTCTTTTAGTAGGAGCAATCACTCCTCCCCTACAAAATGTTTCTATATCTAATGCAGAAAAGCAATTCTTACTTCCGACTTCCATCTCCTGAGGCTACTACCTCAACATTGACCAACGTGGAAAAACGGAAACGCCTCCCCATAGAACGCGAATTTGTCTCAGAAGATGAAACTACAACCAAGCAACGCAATAAAAAAGGAAAAGTTGGATGTCCGAAAGGCAAACCTAGGAAAGCACCTTCAACCTCTTCGGATCCCGAAAAGGAGGAAGAGCAAGTCTTTACTAAATAATCTGTGATATTTAACTCTTGTTACAGTAATCTGTGATATTTTACTCACATTATTTCATCTGTGATATTTAACTATTGTTAAAGTAATCTGTGATGTTTTATTCGTGTTACTTCATCTATTTGTCTTATTTATTTATTTATTTGTTTATCTGTTTGTCTATTTTACTTTAGTGCATTCGTCTTCTTATTACGATTTTATCTTTACATTATTTATTTAATTAAACATTCGTTAATTTTATATATTAAGTATTGAGTTGTAACACAAACTATTTATTAACAATGGGCTCTATCATACAGTGAAATTGTAAAGGATGCATTCACCACTACTGCGAATTAAAACTAATAATTAACGAATACAACCCACTTTGTCTATGTCTTCAAGAGACTCATTTTAAACCTGGACAACGCTATTATCTACGCAGACATAAAGCCATTAGGAAAGATGCTATTCCAACAATCGTGCCAAAGACGGAGTAGCAATATTAGTTAGAGGTGATGTTCAGTTCAGTACAGTACCAATAATAACGCATTTACAAGTAGTAGCTATTAAAATAACAGTCCCCACAAAACTTGTTATCTGTTATTTATACCTCCCAAACTATGAATGGCAACAAGACATACAAAACATAATAGATTAACTGCCTGAACCGTTTATGCTGATGGGAGATTTTAATTCTCATAGCCAAATGTGGGGTTCATCACGCACAGATATTAGAGGAGAAGCTATAGAGAGCATCATGGATGTGAATGAATTATGTTTGTTGAATACAGGCCAAAACACACACTTGTATGCCCGATCTGGGCATACTTGCTATCGATATCACTATGGTTACTGCTCGTATTGCTACATTGCCTTCGTGTAGGTTATTAAATGATCTATACCACAGTGATCACTTTCCTGTTATTGTAGAGACAGGCCACTGCAGTACTCCCACAGTAAACCCAGTTCGCTGGAAAATCGCAGAGGCTCGTTGGAACGTATTCCAATCACATCTGACCTCATTCGAGGAACAGGATTCTACCTTACTAAATATCCACTCGACAACCAACGCTATCATTAATGCTGCTAACGTGGCTATTCCAAAAACAAGCGGAATACCTATCAAACGCAGAGTACCATGGTGGAACCAATAAGTCAGTGAAGTGGTAAGAAGAAAAAAGCAAGCGTTTAACACCTTCAAAAGATATCCCACAAATGAAACACTTGTAGTGTTTGAAAAAGCTAGGGCAGCTGCTCGTCGCTGTGTCTTACAGAACAAGAGAAACTCGTGGAATAACTTCGTGTCAACTATAACATGTGAAACACCCAATACTGTTGTGTGGAAAAAGATTAGGGCAATAGCATGAAAAACTGTTAGACACGTAACAGAACTGCAAAATGAAAATGTAATAATCCATGATCCCTATCAAGTAGTTGATCTATTAGCTAAACATTTCCAAAATACTAGTAGTTCAAATAACTATGATCATAAGAACAAAAGATGAAAGGGAAATTAAATTTTTGTAGCTCTTTATCTTACGAATATAATGTTCCCTTTAGTAGAAACGAACTAGAAATCACCCTTAACGACAATAAATCATCATCTCCTGGTATTGACCTTGTAACTTACGAGATATTAAGAAACCTCACGGAACCATACAAAATGTTACTTCTAAAAATATATAATAAGATCTGGGTACGTTCTTCGTTCATTTAGTTGTAAAATATAAGAAAAAAGGGTTTTTGGTTATTAAGGATTTATAGGTTGTGGTAGGCAACTTAATTTGCATTTTGTGTAACTTAAGTTGCATATTTTCTTAAAGGTTTATATACTTCCATACCGTGAAATAAAATTTCTGCACATTTTCTTGCGCATCGCGACATCACCTGATAGAATTGGCGTCTTTTTTACCATTACTGCTGTATGTTTATTTCATGGGTGAAGCCATCTTTGGTTTCCACCTAAATTTTGTGAAAAGTGCCATTGATTTAATGGTAAGATACTTTTAACTCGTATTATATAAAAATATAAAACATTTGCTTTTTGCTTTTATACTTACTATTTACTTTTACTTTTGGTATTTTCGATGCCTATGATTGAAATTTTGCATTTAATTCAGATTTTTATTTGAACTTTCGAGAGAATGCAATAAACACTGGATTATTCAAATTTCATGAAGATAAATTTATAGAAGTAAAATTCAACTTTGGCATTGTTATAACGACATATTGCAATATTGCAATATACATTTCCGTATTCGTTTATATACCAAAGGTTATCAAAAAGTTGTGTACAAAATTTTTTAACAGGTACTTATACCCATAATTTAGTAATTTATGGCTACTACAACTAGTTTTTAAGATATATTTTATATAATTCTAAACGTAAATATTTAATAAACATAGTTTGCATATCTCTTATTTTGACATTTTGGTGAATTTTTTATTGTGTTCTCGGTTTAGTTATTCCGAGCATAATAAAAAAATAATAACTTGGCGTCTGAGATAATTTTTATTATTGTTACATTGCAGTTACTATATTGATGTTAAGTGGAAATAACCAAGCAGAAATTGTGGTAATTAAGCAAATCAAAAAAAGAATGAACCGGCCTGAATTAATCTACCAACTGAGACAACGGCATTATCTTTTATTGAGTGTTTTGGATCTCTGGTTAGTTTAACGATTTGTTTTGAGAACATTTACACCTATTTATTATTAAATTATTTACACCTGGCGCTTATAAACCTTATTTATAAGTTGTCCCTGTTTTGAAGACCAGGAAAAATCCTTACCTTGTAACAAATTACAGGCCAATTAGTTTGACCTCTTGCATGGCAAAGGTATTCGAAAAAATGGTAAGCAAGGGATTAATGTGGCTTCTATAAAAAGGAGGGTATTTAATAAACTGTAAAGCAGGATTTAGAAAATCCAGATCGACGGTAGACCATTTAGTACACCTGCAAGATACCATACTAAGGGCCTTTTCACAGAAAAAACATGCAGTCGCGGTGTTTTTTGATATAGAAAAGGCTTTTAATATGACGTGGAGGTATGGAATAATCAAACAGCTATATGACTGGGGTTTCAGAGGTAACTTGCCTCGATTAATATCTTCTTTTCACCAAACTAGGCGATAGCAATAAATTCCTTAACGAATTCTATCTCACCAGATATTAACACGTATCTGTACGTCGATGACCTTGCAATCCTGTACTGTGCATCTACAATAGGGGAAATAAATAGAAAAATGCAAACAGCTATTCACTCCATATCATCCAATTCAAACAACGTTGGATTTAAATTGTCGACAGAAAAAGCCTACTCTATACACCTCTGCAAACCAAGGAAGCCACATTATGGTCCCCTTCTTACATTAAAGAATAAATACGTACAATGAAAAAGCTTTGGAAACTTTCTAGGGTTAACTCTCGACCCAAAGATTCTTGGAAACATCACGTTAACAAGCTGGTTGTACGATGTAAAGCATCTCTCAATATCATAAGAGCTATAGCTGGATGCAGATGGAGAGATGACTCTAGCACGATTTTGAGAGTCTATATATCTCTTGTGAGGTCTAAAATAGAGTATGGTTGCGAGGCATACTCTTCTGCATCGAATAGCACATTGAAACCACTAGATCCAATACAGAACGCACAGGTGGTGCTTACTTACAGATACAACTGTATACAGCGCAGAATTATACGCGATATGGCAAGCCCTTCGCTATTCCGAATTATCAGCGCTAAAAAAGCAAATAATTATAGCTTGTGGTTCGTACAGCGCTCTGATTGGCATGAAAAACCCGTACACTTGGAACCCTATAATTCAACTTATTTTAGCTACCATAAAACATCTGAAAGACTTAGGTTACATAGTCAAATTTATCTGGGTCTCCAGCCATATAAATATAGAGGGGAATGAAAGGGCTGATAAAACTGCACGTCAAGCAGCAGAAGAGGCCAGTAACGAAAAGTCTAAAAAAGTAGAACTTGCAAATTACCATAGCGTAGCAACCTTTTTGAAAACGAAATTAGAGATCGCATGGCAACAAAACTGGATAGAAACACATAACACTTTAAGACTCATCAAACCAACTATTGAAAAATGGAACGTACCAACTAGCCTAAATAGGAAAGAAAGTAGTGTTACACGCAGAGTTAGAATAGGGCACACCAAAATAACACATAAATACTTAATCACCAGGGAACCCCGTCCAATATGCGCACATTGCTTAGTACCTTTTACTGTAGAACACATCCTGGTGGTGTAACTTTCAGTTACACCACCAATAGATGAAGACCCAGAACCCGCATTTATACGCCGCTCTCAGAGGGCGCAGAATAAATTATTGAATACTATTACACCAGGTACACCACCCTCGATCCTCTGGAAAAAGATAAGGTCAATCTCAGCGAAATGCATTGGCAGTACTTCACCAAAAGTACGAAAAAGACAGGAGATAGTAACCGAACCCTTTGAAGTTGCTGAACTATTTGCCAAACATTGTCAAAATATAAGCAGTACAGACAACTACCAACATGATTTTATTAGAAACAAAGGAACACGCCAAGTACCACTCGACTTTGCCGAAGAACACCAACGAACATATAATGGGAAAATAATAATGATAGAAGTAATAAACAAAATAAGCGAACTGAAAAATAAAGCAACAGGGCCACTGCAATGTTAAAAACATACCTAGCACAGGTCTTCGTGATTTTGCTATTTATTTTTAATAAAATATGGAGTGAGGGTCACTATCCTCTAATATGGAAAAGTGCAATAATTGTTCCACTAGCAAAGAAAAATAATGATCATTTAAAACCGGAGAGCTACCGGCCAATATCATTAACAAGTTGCGTAGGAAAACTTCTTGAGAAGATAGTTAATAAACGGCTAGTCAACTTGCTAGAGGAAAATAAATGGATAAACTATTTTCAAGCCGGATTCCGTAAACAATATTCTACTAACGACAAGTTAGTTAACCTTGCTACAAAGGCCCAAGATACTGATACTGTTTGGAGGTACTCTGTGCCACAAAGGATACACGACTGGGGAATTAGAGGAAATATGACGTATTTCATTAAATCTTTCTTAAGCGATAGACTCTTCAGGGTGAGGGTAGGGAGTATAATGTCGTCTACGCACGTTCTTGAAAATGGGATACCTCAGGGTTCGCCACACATTAAGCCCTGAAATTGGTCGTTGTTTGTATGTAGATGACATAGCCATATACATGCCGTCTTAGCGAGACAACCCTGCAAACACTAAAATACAAGCAGGAATAAACGAAATTGTGAGCCAAGCAGAAGACAGGTTTTCGCATTTCAGCAGAGAAAACTGTATGTTTGCATTCTTGTAAATTACGAATCCCACACTACCCACCTAACTTGTTTCTCAAGTTTCATGCGTGGAAAGGGTAAAATTCCTAGGAATGGTACTAGATCCAGCACTCACATGGAAGTATCATATCGAACAGTTAGAGATTAAAACAAGAAAATCAATTAATATTATGAAGTGTTTGGCTAACACTAAGTAGGGGACAAATAGGGAAGTTTTAATCAAAATACATAAAACCCTAATCCTTTTCAGGATAGATTGTGGGTGCATAATTTACAGATCAGCGTGTAAAACCCGATTAAATAAATTAGATGTTATCCAAAATCTGACAATAAGATACGCTATAGGAGCGTTCCTTACTAGCTCAATTAGCAGTCTCTACGTCGAAGCGGGAGTATTACCTTTAATATTAAGGAGAAAGTGGTTGTTATTAAAGTATACATCCAAAATACTTTCAATCGATTCGAATTTTAACCATCAATTGCAACAAAAAGAAGAAAATCATGCAAAACTTAACATATCCATATTCTCGGCCATACGAAAAGATCAAAAAATGACAAAAGTAAACGACTATAAATTAGGAAATCTCTCTCAAATTAAACTAAAAATTGACGATCTATGTCTGGAAATGTGGAACGGAGAAAATCGTGACTTAAAGCAACATGTTCCACTGATAGGTGATACACATTAGTGTCGAGAAAAGGAGGAATTTTTTTAACTCGTCTTAGAATAGGTCACACTAAACTAACTTATTCCCATTTATTGACAAATTTACCTGCTACCACCTGCAATACGTGTAAATATTACAGTAAAACACTTACTAGTGGAGTGTAAGGAGCTTGAACACCACAGACAAAGTTACAATGTATCACTAATGGAAATATTATCAATCAAACGATGTACGTTAAACAAATTGTTTCGGTTCTTACGCATAACAAACTTATCTGAAAAATTTTAGGAAAGACAAACTGAACAAGAGAAGACTGAGGTTACAATAAAAAATACAAACAATGGCAATAACCTCGCAGTTGACGCCATAAACAAAATAATAATAACAATAATAATACATACAACCACACGCACGCACACACGCGCACAGGCACATGCACGCGCAGAGGCACACACAGCACGCCACGCGCACGCCACGCCACGCACACACGCGCACTCACCGCACACGCACAGCACACGCGCACAGCACACGCACACGGACACGCACACGCAACGACACGCACACGTACGCGCACGCGCACAGCACACGCACACGCACACACCGCACACGCGCACGCACGCACAGCACACGCACACGCACACACGCCACGCACACACACACACGCACACGACACACGCACGCACACCACACGACCACACACACACACACACACACACAGACACACACGCACACACGCACACACTCACACACACATCCGGACTTCATGGCCGATCTTGGCGAAACTTGGTCAAACGTAGTAAAATGAGCTAAGAAGTCAATTTAGCGATAGTAATAAAGGTTGATTGCATAACGTTCTGTACCTACATACGTATATGTAGGTTCGAAGGTAAAAATGTGTAAACTTAATAAGTAATCATTGGGATAATTTTGGAAGAGTGTGAAAAAATTATGCGCAGGGAGGAGGGATTGTAGGAACTTTTTTTTGGTAAGTGGCCCGGTCGAAATTCTTTGATTTCTGCCGCCCTCACTTTGGTCCTTACCTAGGCCCCCCCCCTCCCAGACCCAGTAATGAGCGGAATCAGTTAAAAAGGCGTAGCAGCATATGGTAAGTGTCGGGGAGCTTTGGTGTTTAATATCCATAAGTTTATTAAGATTCTCGTTAAGTAAACCTCCACGTTCCTTGAGTTCATTTTACTGTTCGATTTCGTACTGCCATATTTCGAATACTTCTAATACTATGTAATCTTCTTCGACAACTTTCGCATATCGTACTTGTTAACATAATGGCATGGGGACGTAAAATGTACATATTTTATTCGCTCGCTTGTATTTGTTATACAGGGTGGTCTGAAGCTTACCTTTCAAACTTTGAGACGTCATAGAGAGGCTTCAAATTAAGTAGAAAACCTTTTATGAACATTATCTATATCTCGCTTAGCTTCGCAGATAGGTAAATTTCTTCAAATTTGGAAGTTTTTTTAAATAATTTAACTACTTTTGACTTGTAATTTGAGGAGTGGTTATTCTTTCTAAGCCTTTATTGCTTCGAAAAATCTGTCCTTGGTACTGCCTCCAGTGGGGTCGCCATAGAGTAGGAGAGCCAAATTTTTCATCTAAACTAAGTTACACCAGTGCTTTGTGCAGGTAATTTTATAATTTTTTGAAATTAAGTTATATTTAGAAGAAAAAAGATGTCTTTGAATTTCTTCCTACAACCGCTTCGTTTGAAAGGTAAACTTCTGACCACTGTGCATAAAAAGATTTTACGTTTCCTGTTCGACCATAAAATGCATCTGTTTGTCTTAGCGGTAAATAAGCAATTATGCGTTTCTCTATAATTAAAAATTTATTCCGTCACATGTATGTATGAAACACTGTAGGTGCGACGGATGTACTGGTAATATCCAAAATATATTTAGAGATCAAGAAATAGTTTCCACTGATCGAAATTCCAAAGATGTTTCCGGATATACCCAAGCTACTAAATACAATATTTAAATTTAAAGTTATTACTATGTACATAATAATAATTTAAATTAATTGTTGTATTGGCTATTTTGTTATGGCGGCCTCAAATTCATCTAAAATTTCTTGTGAATAAGTTTTTGCGTTTTCACCTTCCATTTTAGAACGCAAATCATTTACAAACAAACAGTACCTTAGCAACAATTTAGCAATATCACAGCATCTTAGTAACAACAAATTAGCCTACTGTCGACTTTATTTCACTGCATTTGCATTTAAAAACTTGCGGACAATACTGAATCTTTTTAAAATTTTGTTCCAGTTTCATGGTGCAAAATAAAATAAAACGTTGTATGTACGACGGGCATAATTGTAGATTATGGCTCTCAGG
The DNA here is from genome assembly GCA_036346205.1 of Vesta saturnalis. Taxonomy (NCBI): domain Eukaryota; kingdom Metazoa; phylum Arthropoda; class Insecta; order Coleoptera; family Lampyridae; genus Vesta; species Vesta saturnalis. The sequence continues at coordinate 2,817,187 of JARFJB010002187.1, forward strand.
AATATAAAAGACCTCCGCTTTGCGTCGGGCTTTTAACATTCCCTCGAGCCATAATCTTCTGATTATGCCCTTAATACATAAATATCTATTATACGCCCCCAAATGCGGGCATAATGTGATCTTTATTACACGGAAATGTCATTGTTGTTAAGCAGCATCATTGACAGCAAACACATGACATGATATATAATAGCAATATCACAGTATCTTAGTAACAATAAATTAGCCTACTGTCGACTTTATTTCACTGCATTTGCATTTAAAAACTTGCCGAAAATACTGAATCTTTTTAATATTTTGTTCCAGTTTCATGGTGCAAAATAAAATAAAACATTGTGTATGTACCACGGGCATAATTGTAGATTATGGCTCTCAGGAATATAAAAGCCCTCCGCTTCGCGTTGGGCTTTTAACATTACCTCGATCCATAATCTTCTGATTATGCCCTTAATACATAAATATCTATTATTTGTTATTTCTGTTTTTCATTAGTGGTGTGCCTGTACCAATTCATTTAGTAATTATAACATGTAATTTCGTATTCCTGTGGGAAATATATAGTCGTAATTTATATACATAAGTATTTTTATTCATTTTCCAGTAAGCAGGAAAATCACAATTATATTTTTAATACCTGTAATACAGTAAACAAGAGGTGTTAATATGCACTTAAATTTTTCAAATACGTCAAAACGTTTGATTAGTTAGCTGACTGAAATAAATCACAAGTATTGCAGAAAGATTATTCGATAACATAGCAACAATGAAGCACCCAGCAGATAAACCAAATCTTGTTTTTCAACTAACTGCTAAAGCAAACTATTTTCCGTAACCACACGTTTATGTTTATTACAGATTAGGCAACCCAAAATACGCCTATTACACAAAATCCTATACTGTTGGGTCTCTTCTTATTATATACTCCTTGCCTAAACGAATAAAAGTGGTGCGCTCGCGAAGAATTTCAAAGAAAATGCTTGTTTTTTCGAAAAAAATGGTCATGTTGCAACTGTTGCATTGGGGAATCGAAGAACAGTTACTGTTGATTGATATACTTTAATTTGTCTCCCCAGGTTATCGGTGAAATTCAAAAGAACAATATAAATAAGCATCATGAAAATGCAAGTGCGCACAACGCACGACAAACTACAGAATTTTTGACTAATCGAAATATCAAATTAATGACTCATTGCCCATATTTGCCTGATTTGTCTCCCAATGACTTTTTTTGTTCAAAAACGTCAAAAATAAAAAGTGTGGTAAGTATTTGTCAGCATCCGAAGAGGCCGTTGAAGATGAGAGAGATTTGAATATTGGTGTGTAGATTTTAAGGGAGAATATAAAGAAAACAATACAAAATATTACGTAACATGTGTCCATTTTTTACATTTTCAACGAATTTTAGCAGTGACCCTCGTATAACTCAGTTTTGGGAATAATTTGGCTTGTACCATTGTTGCTCTAAGGTTTTTAATTATTACATAACCTTTAAAATCTCAGAAAGCCACCGGAGTACCTTTTCAGACTATGTTGTAGTTGTAATACATATACTGCAATGCTACTTAGGCTCAGTTGTGTAAAGCCTACAGTTGACCGGAGGTTGAGCAACCCCTGATTCACAGTCAACCAACGGTTGAGTTACACTTGTGTTGTATAACCTCCAGTTTAGCTACGTTAGACCAAGCTACGGTTAAAAAGATTTTTAGTTTTAGTTTAGTTGTAATAGTACATGGTATTCCCTTGCAGCCAACCTGAATCAGAATAATTTGTTGCTAGTTCGCCACTGACATGATATAACCTCTAAAATGTTAATATTATTGTTAATATTACTGTTATTGTTCTGTGTTATTGTAAAATATGGCTTTACATTAGAAATTGAAAAGTAATTCAAAACGCGTGGTTTTCAGCGATGCTGATGTGTGCACGTTAGTAAATTTGGTTTATAAACATAAAAATACGGTGGAGTGTAAAAAAACCGATGTATATACGTGGAAAGAAAAGATAAAAAGTAGCTACTACTTTAACGAGATTAAATTACTACATCTATATTACAGGATGCAGTATGGAACAAAATATGCGAAGAATTTAGTAGGGGTGCTACTGAACCGAGAACAGTGGAACAGCTGCGTACAAAATACGATAATTTAAAGAAACAAACGAGGCTGTATTTTGCGAGACGACAGAATCTGTATAGGACAGGGGGTGGGTCTGTTGAAGATGACGTTAGAGCGGTCATAAGAGATATTTATGAAAAGATCAAGGCGATTATAAATCTATCAGTACAAGGAATGGAGCCTCGACTGGGTGATAGTGATAGTATTATATGTAACAGAAGTCTTTGAAAATGTGTACTTTATTCTGTTCATTTATTGTTTAAATTACAGCATTAACAGCTAGTGAAATACCAACTACAGATGCGCTGCCATGTAAAGGTGATCTAATGTTTGAATGTGAGCCGCTGCATGGAAATTCGGAGAACTGTGCGCAACATGCCACTGGTGATATTACAAAAATTAATGAACCTAACGCAATGTCAGTAAGAGTAGCACAAAGTTGGTTTAAGCGTTTTCAATCCGGGTATTTTGATGTCAAAGATGCACCTCGCTCTGGTTGCCCTGTTACGGATAAAATGGGCACCGTTTTTAAAAAGTGGAGCAATAGCGGCATATCAGTAGTTACAACGTAGCTGAAGAACTAGAAATTGACCACAAAATAGTTCTGACCCATTTGAATAACGCTGGGTACACAAAGAAGCTCGATATTTGGGTGCCACATGAGCTCACCGAAAGAAACCTAATGAACCGTGTTGCGCATTTGCGATTCTTTATGGAGACGTAATGAAACCGAATCGTTTTTTAAGAGATTGACAACTGGTGATGAAAAGTGGATCACGTACGACAAGAACGTGCGAAAAAGGTCGTGGTCAAAGGTCGGTCAGGCTTCACAGACAGCGGCAAAGCCCGGGTTAACTCGCAATAAGGTGATGCTGTGTGTAGTGGGATTGGAAGGGCATTGTTCATTATGAACTTTTACCACCGGGCATAACCATCGATTCGGATCTCTACTGCCAACAACTGATGAGATTAAAGCAAGAAGTTGAGAGAAAGCGTCCGGAATTGATCAATAGAAAGGGTGTGATTTTTCATCACGATAACGCTAGACTACACACTGTTTAGCCACTCAGCCAAAAAATAAGAGACTTTAGCTGGGATGTGTTAATGCATCCGCCATATAGCCCTGACCTTCAGATTTCCACCGGTTTCGGTCTCTTCAGAATTCTTTAGGCAGTGTCAGGTTAACCGTTAATCTGACATATACATTTTGTTACGTTTAATGACACCTAGGGTCTGAGAGACTCCTATGATTTAACCACATTTTCAATAAATGCATTATTTTTTAATTTTAACGAAGTATAAGAAATAGTCAAATTTCAAAGAAAACAAACTAATATATTTATTACTTAAGTAAAGAAAACACAAAAATATAAACAATGGGAAATAAATGACTGCTTTGATTATTATTAAACACATTCTTGACATATTTTTTGGGAATGGCTTAAACAAACAGGATTTTTACAAGTACATAAATATGCCGTCCTCCTTTTAATTCTCGGTGGACATAACTTGCAATATTTTCGAACAGTTAATTTCTCTTTAGTTGCTTCAAAATTTGCATTGCACTCGAACGGTATTTTTAAAATGTCACAAATTTTAATCCTTATTGCTGCAGGTAAATGAGTCATTTGGGATCTTTCTTTTAAAAGTGGTGTAATCAAAGCATTTGCCAATATTTTTATATAATTAAGTCTTGTGACTGACACGACATCTTTGTATGAGCTATGTAGAATATAGCTGTTTACACCACTAACATCAAGGACAGTGAAAAAAATTTTCATAGGCCAGCGTCGGGATCGCCTGTTTGATGTATAATTGGCAATTTTATGATCCATGCTGTCTACTCCTCCTTTGGTCATATTGTAATGTATTATAATTTCCGGTTTACCACTCTCGGGATCCACTTCTTTGGGATGATGCATCGAGGATACAAGAACAAAAGCTCTATTTTGTTTTGGTACATATGAAACCATTGTAGTATCACCACAAAAACCAAAAATACTACTTTCTACTTCTCTATTTTTTCTGGGCAAAAATTCTGTTGGAATTGCTGCTTTATTTTTTTTCATCGTACCGACAAACGTAAGATTTCTTTTGCGGAGCTCTTCAACCAGTGGCATAGAAGAAAACCAATTATCAGCAGTAACGTTTCTGTTCGTGCCGTGGATTGGTTTTGTAAGGCGGATAACTGATTGGCATGGTATTGGAAGACGTTTTTCTTCCGCACTTAAAGTTCTACCATCACTATCTCTCCCGGTGTAAATATAGGCATTTAAAAGAGCATCGGTAATAGCTTGAATTTTAATGCCATACTTGGCTGGGTTTTTTTTGGCATAAACATTCGAAATTTACATCTTCCACGGAATACTATCAACATCTCATCTACTTATGCGTATTCCCCTATGGAATAACATTTTTGACAGTTAGAAAAAAATATATCAAATATGTTTTTAATCGGAGCCGCAGGATCATCCGCTTTCCTTTCTTCTCTAGTAGATGGATCATCAAATCTGAGACATGATAAAATTATTTCAAACCGGCGCCTGTTCATGGTTGCTTGGAAAATATCTCTGCCTGAACCATCCGTTGCATAGAAACTGTCCAAAGATTCCTTTGAGCTTTTAAACACTTCCGTGTAAAAGAGCAGCCCCAAAAAAGCGTAAAACTCAATGATACCTAGCTCACGAAAATTAACGTTCGCGCTGTCTCTATTATTATTATTTTTTTATCTCTAAGCGTTTATTTGTCCATGTCAATATTTCTTGAACCATATCGTCGGAAAACAATAAGCGCCATACGTTTTCAGGTGCAGGATTGGTGCCTAATTGATTTGCTGCTGGTTTGAGTCCAGGTAGACTTCTTATCAAGTTGTGGCTACGTGTTCTAGTATTTCGTGGTGGCTCTGTAGATGACCTGAAAAAACATTTAGGGTGAAAACGAAAAAAATTCTGTACATTTTTTTAAAGCGCGGTTTTTCACCGTGCAAAACGTTTACCGTGAATGAAGTGAGTACCTTTTTCTAAAAAAATAACTGTGGCGAAATAGTACAAAAATATTTATTCTTACCATTTAGTCTTATTGGCTTTCTCGCGTCCGTAAAAGTAAGAAGATTTGGATACATCTTTGATACTAGACATGTGCTCATCTGAATCTGAATTGTTAGAGCTCATCTCAGACTCCGAGCTATGGTTACTTTCTATATACGTATCATCATTGCCTACCTCTTCATCTCCGCTCCATTCTGAATTACCGCTATTTGTCATCATCTCCTCGACAATTTGCTGTATTTTTTTTTGTTTAAGCGGCTTATTCATATTCTTAGAGCATGAAGCCATTGTAATTAACGAAAATTACACTAAACATAAAAAGCAAGACATTTACTAAATTTTTGCGAAATAAAATAGATAGTGTAAAGCGACACGTGGAGTCTCGTTGACTCCGCGAAATATATACAACACCCTCACTCTACGACGGTGAAGTACAGACTGGTGCCCGTTCGTCTACATGAAGTTCAATTAATGCGGGAAAGGTAGGTATCTCGTGGCGCGAAACTTATAATCGATTGGTTATTAAAATATCTCACTTGAGAGAATCAGAGGAGCCCGAGAGACTCCTTGTGTCAGGTTAAGGGTTAACATCAAGAGAGGACTGCCAAAACTACTTGTAACGTTTTTTTTATCAGAAGTCCCAAAATTTCTACAGCAACGAGATCATGTCACTACCTACAAGATGGCAGAAAATCATCGTACAAAATGGCACATATATACTATTATTAAATGTCAATAACGTGAAACCACTAACAGTTGTTAATAATTTAATTATAGAAACACACATTGAATTTTGTTGTGTTCTGTTACAATTAAACACGGTAATTATTTGCTTATACAGACCTCCCCTTGGTGATTTCAATGTTTTTTGTTCCCAATTAGAACAGATACTCGCCAAATTACTGAAATATAATATTGTTATATTAGGAGATTTTAATGTACACTTTGGCGATGGCAAGAGATCTCGTATATTATGTGACTTCTTAGAGAGCAATGGTTTTGAGCAAACAATTTATTCGGCTACTCGCAAGAATAATTGTTTGGATAATATATTTATTAATTTTTCATTTACCGAGTTTAGTGCTATCACATTTGATTCAGGTTTACTAGGGCAAGTTTACAACTATTTTTAACCAATTATGTGACTATGATTGGGATACCATTTTAAATAACAGTTTAGATGACTGACAAATGTTTTGGTAGTTTTTTTTATGTAATTCTTAATGTGTTTTGAATTGTTTTCCTATTGCCAAAATTACGGAGAAACGTCGTGATATACAATTAAAATGGTTCAATGATGACCTTAGAGAATTAAGAGAGAAAGTGATTATGATTAGTAACTTGTATAATATATACCGCTTCAAAACCTATATGCAATGAAAAAAGCCTTATCCAGTGTTTACAAGAGGGAAATTAAAGTAGCTAAGATTAAAGCTAATGACAACCTTATAAAAAACTCTAATAATCCAACAAAAACAATGTGGTCTATTATAAATTCACACAGACATTTAAATATAGAAATTAACTCTGATTTAACTTCTAATGATTTTAATGTTGATTTTGTTAAAATTATAGATGGCATTAATTCTGACATGCCAAACAATAATAATCAAGCAAATAATTTTGTCATTAATAACACTAATTTACCTACCTTTAATTTTAAGTGTGTTTCTCAGGTGGAGCTACGTGATGTCATTAAGAGCTTGAATAATGGCGGTACCAGAGATGTGTTCGGTTTCAGTGCCAATTTTGTAAAGCGTAACATAAGTGTCCTCATTAACAGAGTTGGTGAACATTATTATTAAAACTGGAATCTTTCCTAAATGTATTAAAGTGGATTGTGCTGCCTTTTTTCAAAAGGGCAATGATAAAACGATTTAAACAATTATCGACCAATTTCGATTTTGCCTATATTTAGTAAAATAATAGAAAAGTACTGTACAAACAAGCAGTGAATTTCTTTGAAAGCAATAATGTTTTCTACAAACAGCAATATGGTTTTCGAAAAGGAAGAGGAACCTCTGATGCAATAACTACGTTTGTAAGTAATACCTTAGAAAGTTTTGAAAAGGGTAATCATGTTGTAGCGGCTTTTGTGGACTTTTCTAAGGCGTTTGACTGTGTTTCGCACAAAATATTAATAAACAAATTAACCTCGATTTATAACTTTAGCGTTTTAAACGCTTCTTTAATATCATCTTTTTTATGTGATAGGTATCAGTGCGTTCTCTTAATAACGTCTTGTCCGAGAAGTTACATATTAAAAATGGTGTTCCACAAGGATCTATCTTGGGTCCTTTGTTATTTTTAATATATGTTAATGACATGCCAGCGTCAATGCCCGCGGAACTTAATTGCATTCTGTATGCGGATGACGCCACTATAATTTCAACTAGCTCAAATTACGAAATCGCTATTTCTTGTTTTTAAACCGACGAGTGTATGTGCTTGAACACGTTTTTAACACAATAAAGATTATTATTATTATTATTAATAAACTTTCAAAAAAAATGTCTTGAGTTTTTATGTAAAATGCGAAGAAACTTTTTCCCCAACCTAATATGAATGTTATAGATTGGAAGTACATATAGTCCTGCGCTGTTGAAAACTAAAAAACAAAAAAATTTAAGGATGCAAAAAATGCAGAAACAAAACAAGATTGGTATATTTACAAGTGTATGTTAACTGTTCATTGCTAACCATTTTGTAGCTGGTTCAATATCTATTAAGACCTTACAGGCAGTAACAATTGCGAAATACAGAACTATTAGCACTGAAGAGCAAGTTGTTAATAAAGAAAATCAACGTAAAGAAGAAATTACACAATGAACGTTTAGAAGGACATCGTTTATGAATGAAAAATTGCATCTGCAAAATATTAAAAAGAAGTTGAAAAATGAATTATCTTTACAAATACAACATTTAAAAACAACACAGTAAATTATTACTAATCTTTTTGATTATTTAAAATAATTGTATTATTACATTAATATTGCATAACCTTAAATTGTTTCAACCGTCGCGTCGGTTGAATACGTCAAACGCTACTCGCACTGTCGGTTGGCGGAACCGTCAGTTCAACCTTCGGTTTGATGCCAACCGGACTTTATACAACGCAATCCTGCAATCAACTGTCAGTTCAGTCTCAATCTGCGGTCAACCGCAGGTACATTATGCAACCGGCCCTTAATGTTGTTATACACCTATTTAGCCTAGTTTTATGCTTTCTAACTATAGTGAAAGTCACACTGAGAATGCAGTGTGGAGTCTTATGGAGCACACCGTTGCCAGTTGTCGTTATGCTAGGATCGGTTAAACCTCAAGTCCGGTCTCAGGCAAATTTCCCATCTCACAGATTCGCTAAAACTTGTTGGAAGTTTGATGATGTTTATCTATGCCTTTGTTTAAATGTTTTCAATAATTAATAATAATAAACAATAAATTTCAAAATTACAAAAGAATTATTTCAGGCAAAGTTAATTTTAAGAAAAATAAACAGAGAATTAATTGTACATTTATAAACACTCATGGAGCATTTGTCCGCGTTTGAATTTCTTAAATTCCATGTTACCGGTAATAAGTCAAAACAAGACTGAAAATCATTATTATATTTAGGGTTTGTTTACTTTCAGTTACATTGAATACTCATTAAGATATCTTCCTCATAAGCTTGGTTTGAAATGACGTAAATGCATTGTAAGTAACTTTCTAATTAATACAATTGTTTAAGATTTAAATCAGTTTGAAAATTCATATTTGAGAATTTTAGTGAATTTTTCAACTAAAATTTTCCGATTTTAAAATAAGGTCAGTTTACTCTACGTATCAATTAATAAAAATAAGTTTTCATTTGTGTCCAACTTTTCGGCACTGTATAATAATTCAGAGCTGACCTGTCACATTTGGACAAGTTTCTCAACATAGGCGAAGATCAATTTTAAATAATTTTTACCTTAAACCTACATTCCAACTGCATCTGGTTATGGCAAATTTATAGAATATCCATTTCTATTCAGTTTTTGATAAACAGTAATACAGCTTGAAATCATCCAGCCAAATCACTATGAATTTTATAGGAGAATATATAAGAAATAAAAATTATTATTAATTTGTTAATACATGAAAAAGTTTACCTCAAGTAGGATTTGAACTGACTTCTAGAAGATCCTTTAGATCGAGCAAAAATGTGCTCAATGTAAGTGGTGCTCACATTTTAGAACTGATGTAAATTCAAATTTAGAATTTCCGCATTTAGGTAAGTGGGTAGCAAAACCTTACATCAATGCTGAAGCCTACTTCAAACTACACAAGGTAAACTTATTATTAATGGGATAATAAAACCCTTTATAATTTTTAACTCTAAATACCTTAATCTTATTTGTTCATAACAAAACTTATTAAAAATAATTAGTAAGAGATAATGTTCAAATCTCATTTAAAAGGAAAGCTGTGTATTCAACAAAATGGATATCACATTGAACATTTATTATAAAATGAGTTGTGATTTTTAATGTTGTAATTATGTTAATTGTTATTCGTTTTATTGTTTAATTTGTAAAATTATAATATTTTCAACTTATTTGTTTTATATTTCAAGGCCATCTTGCCAGTATTTACTATAAAACCATCAATATTTATGCATACTGGTAAAATAATGGAAATATCTCGAAAATACTGAAAATTGGGATATGGAACCCATACCAGTTTAAAAGAGTATTAAATTTCCTTCTCATGAAGGAATAAAATACAGGGTGTTCAATTAAAAATAACAAAGTAATAGCACCAAATACCTGAAGAAAATCAAAGTTGAAGTTAGGAACACCCTGCATATTATTTTACTATTGTAATTATTCTGAAAGACAGTCCAAGAAGTGTACAATCGAAATCTAAAAGCAAATTAATTAAAAGATTTCTGTTAAGTTGTAATTAATTTTTTTCAATTATTCTACATTTTTAGAAACAATTGAATAACTCGAAAACTATCAAACTTAGATATAGGGTTACTTGAATAAATACATATTATTTTTTAAAGTAGGATTCAAAAAAGTAATAAAATACAGGGTGATCCATTTAAAAAAACTTAACTTTGATATGTAACTTTTTTTTGAGTAACCCTGTATATTCCACACTAATTTTAATTTGTAGACCAAATAGACCTACATACTTGTGTCAAACGATTTTTTGATATCATTTACCGTTTTACCGCTAGGTTCCGTCCCGTTGAGCGTGACTAACCCTGTATAAGAAATAAAAAATTATTATTAATTTGATTAAATACATAAATAAAAAGTTTACCTCAAGTAGGATTTGAACATACGACCTGTACTTTGCTAGAGTACCGTGCTAATCTTCAAGCCTCAATCCATGTACGTTTTGTCTTTATGTATGTAGAACTGATGTAAATTTCAAATTTAGAATTTACATCAGTTCTATAACAAACATAGACAAAACTTACATCGATTGGAGCTTGAAGCCTACTTCAAATCCGACTCAAGGTAAACTTATTATTAATGTACTTAATACAATTAATTATAATTTTTAGTTACATATTTACCTTTGATCTTATTTGTTCATAACAAAACTTATAATAAAATAATTATATAAGAGATGATTTTCAAATCTATACCTTAATTCAAATTTATTCACGATTTTTGTTGCATCAAATGCATTTAAAATGTTAATGTATATTTTAATCTGCATATGAGAATACAATTATGGAAACTGGCAACAGTGTAATAAAATTAATCAAGGAAATTATAATTATTTAACAGAATTACACTTTCTTGGTACAAACTTCAATTATTTTTAAACCAGTTTCTACAAATATCTTGAATTTCCTCATTTCCAAAAATTCATAAGATTTTAGTTTCCTTTTCTCCAATCTCCAATAAACCTAAAAAAATATTGATACTTATTGCTTTTAATTAACAATGTACAGATCGGAATGTTAAGAAAATGTTTAGGACGATATTTAAACGCATACAATTTCCCGCCATATTTTGCCAACAACACTACTATTAAATACGTCACCAAAATACAAGCTAAGATGCTTTAGGATGCCACTCTGACATGTGTTTTCGAAAAATTTCCAATTTTTGGTTCAGATAATAAATATTTCCAGAAAATAAAGTAAGTACTAATAAAACTATCACATTAATTAGAAAAATATCGATCTAAATGGCTACTAAAGGCCTTGACTTCCGCCGTTCAACAGGAACAGGAAACGAGCTCCAAGCCTCCAAGATGGTTATTTTCCTGTTTAAAAACAAATTTTAAATTATACATCCTAACTTTTTTATTTGTAACCTAAAAATGTTTGAATACAATGTTTCGTTAATTAAATCTAAACAAATATATTTCTTTTCTAAAGGTTTGACATAAAATGGATGGTGATGTTAAGAAAGCAAAACAAGTTGTACAAATACCAAAGTTCTTATTACCAGACTCCATAACCACAACAGATTTATTACCAGTAAGTTATAAAGTAAACAATAACATATAGGTATGGTGGCTTTTGTAGGTAGAATTTGGTGGACAACTTATTACTCCAACGGTCTCGATTAATGAACTTGGTAAGCAATTGTTACAAGCATCGATTGAGGGTAATGTTGAGGAAATAAAATTGCTTATGAGTAAAGGAGCACCTTTTACTGCTGATTGGGTATGTGATTAAATGAGTGTTACATTAGTTAACAATACAATTTTAGCTAGGTACAAGCCCCTTACACTTTGCTGCTCAAAATAATCATCTCGAAGTTTGCGAAATATTACTACGAGCTGGCATTTCTAAAGATGCAAGAACGAAAGTTGATCGAACGCCATTACATATAGCAGTTTATGAGGGAAATATTGAAATCGTAAAATGTCTTTTAAGTAATAAAGCGGATGTCGATTGTAAAGATTTGGTAAGTGTGCATACTTGTATCGTCAACAGTGTAATGTTACGAATTTTATAGTTAGCAATGACTCCATTACATTGGGCTGCACAAAATTGTCATTCAGATATTGTGGAATTATTAATACGACATGGAGCACAAACAGACATTATAAATAAATTCGATTTAACACCTCTAGATATAGCGTTGCAATGTGAGAGACAGGATATTGCTGAAATGATTAACACAATTGTGCACGATCCAGAGATTGCTGCACAAAATTTAGCCATTGAAATGAATGAATTGGATAATGCTATTGATACAATTACATATAATTCAAATCCGTTGCAACAAAATTCTAATCCTGGACATGTACCCATTGGTAAATTAGAGTTTATTATTTCTGTGATCTCAACGTGATTATGATTTCTTGATTTTTAGAAACTGTACTATTGGAAGAGGATAGTGAACATTCGATTGATAGAGAACAAATTCACGGAAGTAAGTATAGAGAAAGAACAAAATGTTGCACAACATTAACAATTGTTAATGAATATAATTTTTTCTATTCAGGTTGATTGCGAAATCATAATACTTGTATGATTTCATTATTGTTATTTGTAAATTATGTAACTACTGGTAGTCTTTTGTTAATCATGAATCCACCATTTGTGAACTTATGGTATGGTTACAGTGTTGCCAACCTTAGCCAATTTAAAACTCGTGTTATAGTGTAAAAAAAGATTTGTTTTGACCTAAAAAATTGTACATATTCATTTTTAATATTTCCTAACAATACATACAGTATGTGCATCGAAACTTTTGCGTAACATTCAAAGTGATGTAGGTATAATTACTTCTACATCCTAAAGTTGCTTACAATCATCATTTTGAAATATATTAGACTTGCTCATACACGAATGCATTTTAAGATGGTTTCAAGTTCACACAAGAGCCAGCATCTTTTATATATTGATTTGCTAAAAGTACACCATTTGAAGTGTGAGATTTGTTAGATTTATTTTACTGAAAATGCGGTCACGGTCGGCATTTGAATGTGGCAAGGACAAAATCTCTAGCACGAACTGTGAAAGATTTTTAAAAGTAATTCATCACCATCATTTTGAATTTTACTTTCCCCAAAAGACATCTTCATCCTCAACATCAATGATATCGCTACGTAACTTGTAAAATGGTAACATTCTCCACCATTATCAATTTTCTTAGATACTATTCTAATAAGTTGGTTTATTACAGAAAGCAGACTTGGTACAGTTTCATGAACTCATATGCCATAGCCACACTGCTTCATTTGGTTTTAATCAAGATAGTAAAGCCATTAACTTGTCCTCAAATGCATATCTGTTTTTAATCTGTAAACAGCATTCTGCCACTAAGCCTGTACAGTTTTTATAAAAAATGTTAATTAAATCTGGTCTACTTCTGATTTGAGGTTCATTTAAAGCATTCATTGCATTTATCCTCAAATTCATTTGGTTGTATTTGAAATATTTACTTTGATCAGAAGGATGTATATGTTTAAAATCAACCGACATTACATATACCCTATCTAAATAACAACAGAGCAACTCTTGTTACATTGGTACCATGGTCATTCAATTTTGCTAGGATTACTTTTTCTGTTTGAAAACGTTGATTTAAATGGGTAATTTTTTGTAACACCCGTTCCAAAAAGCGATAATATAGCATGATGCCTCCCACTTTTCTAGCATCCTCGATACTACACATGAAAGCGACAACCACCTAGAAAGTTAATATTGAAGTCTGTTGAATTTGGAATTATTTAACAAAAAACATACAGTCTATGAAGGGTGTAATGTTTTATGCAGTTCTACGTTGCAATAATTCTGAAATGTTGCCAAGCTACATTGTCTTTTTGAGCTGGAATTGAAATAATTATGAACATGTCTGGCTAAATCTGCCACTGACGTGGTAATTTTTTATAGGCTTCGCTTGCACAAATATGTAAAGAATGGCAAATGCATTCCTTCCCGGACGAATTTCCCTGAACGGACTAGCTACAGAATTTTCACTAGAATCACCCTTTTCTTAAAAGTTTCCTTTACTATATGCTCCAAAGCTTTGTTTCGATAATAAATCATACTTCTTTATTGGATCTTGTAGTATATATTATACTACTTATTCTTCTAGAAAATTTGCGGTTCTAAAATGTATGGCCTAGAAAAGTCAGGAAACTTCCTATTATTACATTGTTGGGAACGCTAAGAGGCTAGTGATTGTTTTAAATAATGAAGGCTAATTCTTGACTTTACAACAAAAGTGAATATTTTATTTAAGGAATGAGGGCTATTTGTTTTTTAAGTTCCGGTAAGCTGGCAAAAACAAATGCAAGAAATAATAAATGTTGTATTGTACACATGAGTTATTCATATATGTGAACTATTTCTCAACGTAATCGCCACCGACATTGAGGCATTTGTTGTATTAGGGCACCAGCTTCTGTATACTCTCATAACATATTGCCATTTGAGTTCACGTTAGTGTTGAACCGCGTCCTGAACCATACTTTCATCTTTGTGAATAAATGGATGTCGCTTGGAGCCAACTTCTGGCTGTAGGGCGGGTGGTTGAAACTCCCATTTGAATTTCTTGAACAGTTCCTTTGTTACTCTTGCCATATGAGGGCGTGCATTGTCGTGAAGCAAGAGAATTCCAGATGTCAACATGCTTCTCCTTTTGTTTAAAGCAGCTGCTCGTAAAATAGGCTTTTTGTGCAGATCTAAGCAGTACTTTACCTCCTGACAACTTTTTCTCCTGTGTAAGGTCCAAATTTGACCTAATCTCGAATATAATTCTCACCTCTCGATATCATTCATCTTATTTAAAAAAGAGCGATTAGGCTTATAAATGATCTGTCCTTAACTTCTGACATACAGACCCTTGACCATAGAAGAATCGTTTCAGTTCTTAGTTCTTCTTTTGTCAGTTCTTAGTTCTTCTTTTGCATTATCGGTATTATAATGGCTATTGCATTGCTGAATTACATACCTTTGATACCATCTTGGGCCACCTTTTGCTAGGAATACTCGGTTTGCTCATTTACATTATCAATATGTAGTACAAACCTCCAGTTGTACCAAATGAGCACAATCCAAATTCTACTATACAGCTTCTGAACTCTAGAATGATCTCCCTAGTTCCTGTTTTCCTCTCACTTATGATATGAAAAAATTTAAGGTATCCGTTCATAGGCATTTCATGGAAATTCACTATCCGGCAATCCATCCTCCTAAGTGTTCCTGAGTGCTTTAGCACGGTAGGCCAAACTTAGCCACAATTATTAAAAAATATAGTCACCTATCCCCTAACTGGTGTTTAAAGGACCTTTAGATTATTGAAGAATCTACACGCTGGGGTTCTCGTTCTTTCCCTTGTTAGGAGTTAAAATCTATCCTTATTGAAGACATTATGTTTCTATCTAGCAGCAGCGCCACAATCACAGGAAATCTTCTGCCGCTATAATTACCTGCTCACAAAGCAGGTATGTATCGTTCTCGGCTTTTCTGATATTATTAACATGGTATTTTAGGGGAATTTGGTCTATGAAGAGACCTGTAAGGGTTCGTAGTTCAATCTTACACTGTGGTTGAGAGTTAAAAACATGTCATCATAAAAGGAGATACTGGAAAAAACATTTGCACGAAAAAATATACTTTGCATCAATTACAATGTATTTTTCAAGTACTACCCCATGTGTCCATTTTATAATTTCCCATGTTCGTGTTTCCATCAACTGTCCTAAACCTACTTGTTCATACTTAGTACCTAGTTACTAGGACATTCTTACAGAGTTACTTTAAGGTATCAGTGTGATTATTATGTTCCTATTAAACCACTTGAGCTCTTGATCTTTTATCACGCTGTGTATTACCTTTAACCCTTGAGTACTCGTGCTTTTAGTTTTACCGGAGAACAAGCTCATATGGAGGAAACCTACGCATATTGTTTGGTTGATTTAAGGCTTTACCATATTTTTAAAAAACTATTTAATTGTAATTTAGTAGCATTCAGGGTGTAATAAAGATGACTTAATAAACAATGTTTTGTTTTTTGCTGAATGTAAAATACATACCAGGACGTAACAACAAAAAACACAATATTTTATTCAAAACGTAAACGCAGTACAGAAAACGGAATATAAAATTTATTCGTCGGATTCATAATGTTCTTCTGATTCGCAATCTGGACGTAATTTTTGTGCTCTGTACATATATTTGGGTTGCACAACTGTGATTAGTTGAGATTCTTCTTACTAGAATTATTTGATGTAGATTTTGTTACTGTATTCCATAAAGGTAGAATTCTTTTCTTAAAATGACCCTTGGACAAGTTTACTAGTTGTTCCAGGAACAAGGTGGTCCTTCACTAATTGCTTGCTCAAGACATATAAGTCTCTTCTGTCAATGAGTGCATTCTGATTTTCCTTTGAATAATGAAACTATTTATACCTCCTATATCTAGACATGTATAAAAATTGTAAATGACAACTTATGAGCAACCTTGAGACTGAGAAGTTTGCTAGTTCATTGCCACAGATATTCGTGTTGTAAAACTGATTATTTACTGGTATTTCTGGGGTTGACCCTTCATCTACCGAATTGTTGCGTATGTTCAAATCCAAAACCACAACTTATTTTCTTAGATTATATGAGAGCATATGTATACTACTTTGTCAGAAAATCCAAATATTGTAAAACTTTCTTTTTCACAAGCGAAAGTGGTGGTAATTTTGTTTATACTCATGGTTAGCTAATAATTTTGGAAACATTCTGCGAAGAAAATTATCAAAGTCAATTTAATGCAACACCTATATCGGCATTGACATTTGCATGTTATTTATTACTGAGATCGTAACATATCTCATTTTGGCTGCCAGCATAGATCTCTATATGTATGCTTATATAGTTTGCATCGGCTAGTGAAAAGATTTTAATGCCTTTTAGCATATGACCTAAATGAGTACCGTCCTACGGAATGGATTCTATACATTTCATCTATTGTGGCATAATCAGACATTTATGTAATGTACCATACATTGATTGCGAAATCTATCGAATAAATCACGAACCGTCGCCTATTTTTAGTGTCCCGTTAGGAATAATAATAAAGGCGGTTTATTCCCATTTAATGAGAAAAGTACCCATCCTGTCTTAACCACTAATGTATTCAACATTGCGTACTAACGTAAATGCCGTCTAAATATAACAGGACCTATATTGCTTGATTATACAATCATATTGAGCCTCTTTCTCATGTTCTGTCTCGACTTCGTGATAACATATAGGGGTCATGTGCGACATAGTTTTGAATTTCTATTTTTCATGTCCTCCTTGTTGTAGGTTTAATAATATCACCGATCTTTTATGTATCCCCATAGGAAAAATCCAGTGGAGTTAAATCGCATGACCTGGGTGGCCATAATTTAAAGCCATTACGTCCTATCCATTTCTCCGGGTATTGCTGGTTCAAGAATTCCCTTACGTTCCGATAAAAATGTGGAGGTGCACCATCCTGTTGCAACCACATATTTAGTCGTCCTTCTAAATTGATATCCTCAAGTAACACACAAATGCAAATAGCTGCGGCCCGTTAATGGATCATCAAAAAAATAGGGACCGATAATTTGGTCATTAAGTATACCACACCACACATTTAGTGACCAATGATTTTGGTTTTGAACTTCTCGTAGCCAAAATGGATTATCAATGGCGTAATAGTGCATATTATGCCGATTTACAGCCCCATTACTTTTAAACGTCGCCTCATCGGAAAACATTATGGAGCACAAAAAGTTGTTATTTAATTGCAGCCGTTGATTAATGATATTGCAGAATTCAATTCGTCTTGCAAAATCCTCTTCTCGCAATTCTTGATGAAGCTCAATGTGATAGGGATGGTACTTATACTTCAGCGTTGTTCGATTCACATTTGATTTGGAGGTATCACATATCGTCGCTAATGTTCTAGAACCCACTTGGGGATTTTATTGAATATTTAATAATATTTCAAGTTCTTTTTCTTCATTAGCTGCCCTTTTATTAACAACTTTACGTTTGAAGTATTTAACACTACCGCTAGAATCAAATCTATCCATCAAATTTTCCAAGCCAACAGTAGTAGGTATTCGACGTTCAGGATATTTCATTTTGTAGATTCGTTGTGCCAATAAAGGGTTTTTTTCAGCCCCCCAACACGTATATCATATCAATTAATTCATTTGTCGAATAATCCATAATTGATACAAGAATTGATAACAAGTTAAATGCGAAAACGACAAATTTAATATGTGTTTATTTTGACAAGTAGGAAACCTTTGTATCTTAGTAACGCAATTATTATTTTCCATGGCTACCAAGATCCATGCAATGCAATGTTATCGAAAATAAAGTAGCTAGTGTGAAAAAATCGAAATTACTCGAAAACTATCAAAGATAGATATAGGATATATTTGACAAAATGATAGATTTTTAATCTCGAATAAAATGAAATAAAATATATAGGGTGTGCAATTAAAAAAACTGATTTTTTTTTAATTTGAGAATTTTCAAATTTGAATGGTTATAACAAACACCCTGTTGAGAAAATTAGAAATACTACTCGGTCTAAACGTTAGTATAATATCACTCATTTTTCACACGAAATATCAATTTTTTTTATTGTGAAATAACGGAACAATTGCCCATTCATCAACCCCACGAAAATGACCATAATAATCTTTAAACGCGAATATGTCAAGAACTAAAACTTTCAGCCAATCTTTTGTATGACAAAATATGTTTGTATGGACACGTAGAATTAAAAACTAAAATCAAATACTATTTAAAAAAATTATACTTTTTCACGTCCTGCTTTTCTGGCACACCCTGTATAACTTCCAATATTTTAAAAAAATGCACACTTCTTACCTCTACCCCATGGTCCATACAATATTTACACAAATAATTCTAGTTAAGCAAAAACTTACTTTACTCTATCGTTGGGACACCCTGTACATATATATTTTTGGCCAGTTGCACACTGTGATTTTGTTGGACGATTCTTCTTTCGATTGTAGAATTGACACCTGCCAGTTGATGTCACGGATTTTGTCTCTGTATTCCTAAAATTTGGCGACCCTTGACAATTTACTAGTTGTTCGAGAAATAAGATGGTCCTTCACTAATTGCTTGCTCAAGGACACTAAAAAGTCTCTTCTGTGCATGTTAGGTGCATTCTGATTTTCCTTGTGAATAATGAAACTATTTATACTTCCTATATCTAGACATGTATAAAAATTGTTAATTGTAAATGGCCAACGGCAACTTACTGGAAACTGAGCAATTTGCTTTCATTTGGTCCACCAGGCCGACTCCGCATTTATTGTGGTTGTAAAAACTGATTATTTCTGGTAGTTTCTTGGTTGACCCTTCATCTACCGAATTGTCGCTGTGCATGCTAGATCCAAAAACCACAACTTTTTGTTTCTTAGATTTTATGAGAGCAATGTTATTTTGTCAGAAAATCCAAATATTGGTGAAAACTGTGGTCCTTCTTTCACAAGCAGAAAAAGTGGTGGTAATTCCCTTTTGTTTTTTCTCATGGTTCCTACAGCTAATAACTTTTTGGACAACGATTGCTGCAGAAGAGCAACCAGTTATCGAAAGTCAAATTTCTGCCGGAACACCATATCGGCGTTGGCAGGGGCATTATGGCATGTATAGCTTTATTACTGAGATCGTACATACCTCCCTTTTGGCTGCCAGCATAGATCTCCATATTGTATGTGTAGTAATATTTTGCATCGGCTAGTGAAAAGATTTTAATGCCTTATTTAGCCGGCTTCGACAGTATGTACTGCCTAAATGAGTACCGTCCTCGGAATGGTTCTAACATTTCATCTATTGTGGCATAATCAGACATTTTGTAATTTACCATACATTGATTGCGAAATCTATCGAATAAATCACGAACCGTCGCCAATTTGTCAATTTGTTTACGTGTGTCCCTCGGGTTTATGAGGAATCGCAATAGAAATAAAAGGCGGTTTATTCCCATTGTAAGAGAAAAAAAGCTCTACTCCAGTCCTGTCTTTAGACCACAACTGTTTCACGTTGGTGTGACGTGAACGCATAATGCCCGCTAAATATAACAGACCTATAATAGCTTTGATTTCTACAATGTCAGTGTATTTAGCATCCCTCTCTCGAGTATAATTTCCACGTACTTTGTCGATATAAATATTAGTATAGTGCACTATATTTTGAATTTCATCATCAGGGAAAAATGCTTTCCATACTTCAATTACCGTAGTTAGATTTTTTGTTGCTATTGTAGGCCCGGAAGCTTCCCTCACTATATTGTGTTTGTTTTTCTTCTTACCGGTAACGTCTGGAACCTTTTTCCATTTATAACAACCATCTTTGCCTAAATAGAACGTACTAGGTAACGCTGGTTGACTGTCATTTATTATGGAGATATCTGAAATTGTATCAGAAACCTCATCTGGATCATTAAAATTTTCTATATCCGAGTCCGAATTGTTGTCATCGAAGTTCACTTCTGAATCAGATTCACTTATATTGATTGCTTTTTGTAGTGCGATTTGTACAATATGTCGACTTCTAGAACCCGCCATAATATTTTTGATTTCACGTGTTACAAACAATAATAGATGCTCTAATGACGAATTGAACCAACTAACCACAGATCACCCACGGATAGATATGCCTCTCTATGTTATAAAATTGAATACAGTAAACGCTATATACACCATCTTTTGAACTGATAGGAACATTAGTAAGAAGTGGAAGAAAAGCTCAAAACCAAAAATTCTCAATATATATATATATATATATATATATATATATATATATATATATATATATATATATATATATATATATATATATCAGGTCTACATGAGTAATACAATTGTGTGCCATCCACGTAGACGTGAGCATGACAAAACTTAATATTATTTAAAAAAATTTATGTGTAAATCAAATACAATAAAGGGCTTATAATGGACCCTTGAGGTACCCCTCGAGTTGTGGGCAAAAGGGTAGAAACGTTTTGATTGATTTTTACTGACTGAAACCTAAATTGTAAGTAACTTTCAATTAGTTTAAAAGCACATTCTCCCACACCAATGTACTTCAGACTAGATAGCAGGATGATCGACCATATCAAACTCTTTATTAAAATCAAGCAATATTACCGCAGTAATGCAGCCACAATCTACAACTTTTAGAATGTCATCCGATATTTTTAGTAAAGCGGTTGTAGATCTGTAACCAGCTCGAAAACCTGATTGTACACTAGGCAGAAAATCATGCTGGTCAACATAATTCGTCAGTTGTTTATTAATGATCTTTTCAAATATTTTGGAAAGAACAGGCAATAAGCTAATTGGACGTAGGCCTTTCAGCTCTGTAGGTTGTTTACTTTTTGGCATAGGTGTAACAGTTGCAATCTTCCAACACTGGGAAAATGTATTGACTTCTATGCAGTAATTTATGACATGAGTTATATAAGGCACAATAACAGGACAACATAGTTTAATCAATTGAATATTAATATTGTCTGCACCTGTTGCTTTTGTTTTAATACTAAAAATAATTTTTGCTACATCCTCTGCAGTGGTCTTAGAAAAATTAAAATTTAGATTGTGGTATCTGTTGTTATTGTAAAGTAAACGTCTAATAAACTAAAATTGTTGCTATTATTACCACTGGTGTTATTATTATTAGGTTTATTATTAGCATTATCAAGTCTAGGGACAGAGTTAATTAAACAGCTATTAATTTTATTAACGTGATTCAAGTGTTCAGAAATTACTTTTGATAGTTTACCAATATTCAGTGCCTTCACATTTTTCCAAAGAGTTTTGTTGTCTTTATTTTGAAAAACATAATGAAAGTAAGTCCGTTTTTCATCACGTACCATACGTGTACTTCAGTTACGCAGGGATTTGTAATAAACCCAGTGTTGCAGCAGTTGTGTTCTTCTATATCTTGCTTTTCCTTTATTAAGTAAAGACATTACTAATTTAATGTTGTCAGCCAACCAAGGAGCAAGAGATTTACTAAATGTGCAAGTTTTAATCGGAGCGTGTTTGTCAAATAATTCCAGAATGTACCTATTAAGTAATAGTACTTTTTCGTCAATATTATTTATTGTAAATACGTTTTGTAGGGGTAAAGCCTCCTAAGTCTAACTTAAACTGATCTAAATCAACATTGGCAAAATTACGAAAAGTTTTTTTTTACAGGCACAGAGTTAGGTTTTGATAAAATTATATCGCAGTATATAATGTCATGATCAGAAAAATTACACCCAATTACGCCACTAGCATTTATAAGGTTTTTGTCATAAGTAATTATTAAATCCAATAGCGAGGCTGTACTTGCCGTGATCCTGGTTGGTTCATTAATGATTTGAATAAGTTTAAAGTTTTCAATAAATCTAATATATATTTGGTGTGTAACGGGAGCTTTAGAAAAATCAAAATTTCGCGCTGAAAATTATACGAAATTAGATATTTATATATTATTTGTTTGGATAAAGAAACGGTTATTGTTTATTTCTATTTGATTGTAATTAATATTAAGATGAAAAGCTTGAGTTTATTTTAATAAGTTATCTATATATTCAATTTGAAAATATTTAAATACGCGGCATTTGAAAGTGCATTAATGTGGTGGAAGGCATGACGCTGTTATAATAATGAGGTACAGTTTTTAAGTCAGTCGCATACAGTGGGCGATCACAAGCAGGACCGTTAAGAAATCAGTCAAAAGGAGTCGCATAAAAATAAGCGATCAGAATTCGCAGTCTAAGCGACATTGTATAGTCACGCTGCCGTATAAATAAGAATTAATCAACGGTGATTGGGAAGAAGTAAAAAATTACCTTCCTTATTAAAATAATGAGTGACGTAATAAGTGAAGATAACGCGTTTTGTGTATCTCAGAACCGTAATCAATGGTGTTTAAATAGTGAACAATAAATATAATAGACCGTAATCGACCCAAATTGGGAAATCGAAGTATAAAGAACAATAACTTGAATTTATTGATGTGTAAAAAGGGGGCATTCGCGGGTTGTGAATAGCTTGCATTTTGTTGCGCAGGCAAACTGAACGATTAAGTATTTGTAGGTAAGACTGAACGATTAAGTAAAAACTGTGTAGTGTAAATATATCGAACAATTATTTACTAAAATCATTAACTGATGAAAGAAACTTAGAAGCGTATTTACCTACACAAAAGTATAAGGAAAGGTAAAGGGCAACAATAGAGAAGCGGTTCCAGGGTGCCGGCAAGTGACATCATCTGAAGAGCAATTTCTAAATTATCTGAGGCCTCATTAGTGGACAAAGGAACTACAGAATTACATCATCAGTTGCAACGAAAATAAGTATATGTTAGTTTTAAGAAGGTTATTGTAGATTTAGGTTTGCTTAAAGCTTAAAATTCATTTACGCAAACCAAAATTAATTAGCAAGCAAAGTAAGACTTAACTAGTAAATGATATCTTTATAAATTGAACCCATTCAGTTTTAATAAAACGCAATAAAAAAGTATCATCTCAATTATTAAATGTTATTCAATAATGTTGATATTATAAAAAGGTTTAATAGAACTCAAATCTTATTCTTTGGAGCGGGTTAAACACACAAAAGCAGTATCTAAGGGCACTACGCCCGTTGCAGGTGGCATATCGATTTGAATTTAACAGATCAATGTTAAAGTCCCCCATGCAGATAATATTGCTTGAATATGGTATACACATAGTTACTGACTTCAAATTCAGCAATAAATCTCCGATATTTAGATTCAGTAGGGTTATAGAGTGGACCTACAACAAAATTGTTTTTAAAAATTATTATTAATTTTATTAAATACATAAATAAAAAGTTTACCTAGAGTAGAAACTTACTCGTTCATAACAAAAACTTATAATAAAATTGTTATTAGATTGTGATACTAAAATCCACAATTACACAGTTATAAGAAAAACCATCAGCTTACGGTACGAATGTAAGAATATAATTTTTTGATGTAATATTTAGTTATATGAGCAATCATTAAATTTGTACTTACTTTGGGTTTTTTTGCAAGTTCTTGAATAATCCTGGACTTATTACTTCTTTTTGTCAAGTTAGAGAACGGGTTTCGTTTTTTTGGCATAAACGCTATAAACTAATAAATTTCGTCACTAAGACACTTTTGAATGTTTTGCGTCTAATAATCTAAAACGCCAAGTGGACTAGCATTTGCTATAATCTTGTATACAATGATAGTAGGAGGGTCGGTATTATTGTCTTCGGAAGGTGAAGACAAAATTTTATTAAAATAGTTATTCATTTCTAACAAGATTATTATTAACAATAAATTATAAATTTCTTTACGGAAGAACTTACTGCACCTTTATCTAGGTCAGTACGAGCAGATACGTGCCAAAAAATATAAAGAAACCAGCCTTTCTGGTCATCTTCAAATTTATAATAGTATATTATGACACTAATGCATAATCGACCCTTTAAAGCATGAGCAAGGAGTTTAAGGCCACAACGCGCAGTGGAGTGGCCTTAACGTTGCGAATGCTTTAAAGGCGATTATGCATTGTCATACCATATTTTTTGGTATGAATGCGTAATTATAATAGTAATAGTAGTAATAACTACAAACATTTGAATTGAAATAATCAAATTAATAATTTCCATGCATTTTATCGAGTAGGTAGGTAAATATCATTTCATTTCATTTAATTATTAAACGTCTTTGTTGTACGTATTGAAAGTGTCTACAGAAACTGAAAAATTAGCTACTGAAGCCGAGTTAAATTGAATACCTGTGAAATCCAAGCATTTATACTACAAGGAATATGAAAAGTTATGTAAGTTTATTGAAGCGGTTACCTTTATACCTAAACGCCCGAATTTTTTCAAACAGCATTAGTTATAAGGTAGTCCTATAAATACATAAAAACAAAAATTCATATTGATTGCATAAAAAAGCACAGATGAACACCCTTAAGGTAATACTTTGTTACATTGGTTTTGATATGCTTATGGTCGGTTGGCCAAAGCTGATTTAATCCACGATCAACTCTCGGATTAAGAGATATGATTGATTACTTTTTGACAGACAGACGTAATTGACAGATGTTTACTAATCCGGAATTTAAAATAATCCTGGCTTAATCCACATTTGTGCACCCGGCCATGAATGTTATTGGAACAAATGTCTAAGTTAGTATCAATTAATGAAGTTACCATGGTGATTTTTGTTTGGAGTGTTGAAAGTATTACAAGTTGCAATGCCTAGAAGAAATGTGTAGTATATTTAGTTGCAATAGGGATAGGAACTCTAATCATCAACGTCATTGTTTTTTTTTTTACTGAAATAGGTAACTCCAAGTAAGTTATAACGGCCTTCAACGGAGATAAAATTAAAGTGTTGGAGCAAAAACGCATGTGACAGTTGAATCTGAAAAACTTTCAAATTGAGTATATCGATCCTTTCAAAGTTTTTTTTTTGTATTTTCTCCAAGACACATAAGTAAAATTTGTGTAATTGTTTCCACACCAGGCAATAGTAAGTATCTTTGTGCAAACAATTAAGTTTTTGGAGTAACAAAAGTTAAGTATGTATAATAAAAATCTAAGAATACGCGAGCAATCGGTAGTTAAATAACGTACATGAGCATTACATGTCAGATTGTCGTTGAACAATGCTCCTAAATCGCTATTTTCATTAACACGATTCAGCACTTCATTATTAAAGGTATAATTAAACACAATTGGTTGGTGTAATCTTGAGTTTGACATAGTATTACATTTATTAATGTTCATTTGCACATTATTTGTTACAGGTGAAAACGGGATTAACACTGGTAACACATAATTAAGAGTTTGCCGATTAGCTCAATGGGATATAAGGTTCTTGAGCGTGTTTCACAATTTTAATATTTGGGATGGCTTGCCGAAAGTCGTAAGTGGGGGTGAATTACAATCTTAATAATGTTTTGTAATGGGCGGGCGCCAGACTTATTAAAACAAATTCGGGAAGTGCACACCTAAGCGCAGAAAGGTGCAGTCGGCTAAACAGACTATTCTCACTTACCTGACGCGAGCTTTCTCCAGGTATACGTTAGTATAAAAGAAATCTTCAAAATAATCACACCTTCAAGGTAATAAAGAGTGTGATCAAATCAGTTGTTGGGTCAACGGCTTTATTTAACCTTCTTTACGTCACTACGAATCTCAACGCATTTAAACAAGGTACGCAAAAACAAACACTAAATATCTCGCTCATTATTGAAAAGTTAGATATCCGCAAAATTTTATCATTAATTTACTCAAAAGGAAGACAAACGTAAAGTTAAATAACGCTATTAAAAACTCTTAATTCGTTTCGGTAAATGAATGCTCTCTAAAAAAAATATAAATAAATAACTGATCACTTCCGGTCGTGAATTTGCCTTTGGATTTCAAAACAAACAACACTTAATAAACAGAATTAACATTGACTTAAAACGTATTTTCACTGGTCAGGGATGAGATTACAAATACTCTATACAAATTCAGAACACCACCAATCTATTAGGTACAACGAAATAACCATTCATGCAAACAATTTACACCAGTTCGAGTACCTACGGTCATGACATTATGATTGGAAATTACATATTATCACTTACTCGGAAATAACCTTGCAAGATCGCTTCCTCTACTCTTAATGTAATCTTTCAGAATAAAATTGCTTATTAACCCGTAACTGCTACAGACGGGTCTGTGTGACTCACCGCATACTTCATTTTGGTGGGGATATGTCTTAATAGGGTAGGAGGGAGTTAAGCGATTTCTCAGTACTCGATCAGACAACGAAGAGATCGTTACTTTGATTATTTTCTTAAATGAGATATACACGTAATTGTAGTACAAGTGTAACAAATAATTTTTTATACAAACAAGGTAAATTTATTTTTTTCAACACCAAAATTGTTTGCAGTCGTTATATAATTTATAGAAGCTCTTACTTCTGACATGAAGTGAAACCGAAAGTTATTTCAATAAAAAAATCATATTTTTCTCTATATTTTAGTTAGCCATGGCTCAAAGTAATAATAGAGATTTATCCGATAAGGATTTGGAAGAAATACTCATGTACCGATTCAAATTGGAACCGTACAGAAGATCTGGAAGATCTGAAGGAGTGGGGGACGAGCAATTTGAATTAGATAGGGATAACAGTAGCGATAACAGTAATGAATCAAAAGCGGTAGGGTATGGAAATGATCGAACAAAGTGGGCAAAAAAAGCTAGTAGTAGAACTGCCAAAAATATTGTGAAAGTTTAGCAGGTTTGAAAGGAAAAGCTCGCCAAAATACTCCGTCTACAGCACTAGATGCGTGGTAACTCCTGATATCAGATGAAATACTACAGATTATCACCGACTCCACCTATGAGCGTATCGACATAATGGGAAATAAGTACCAGACCTTCAACAGGCGCAACAATTCTCGATCAAGGTTCTCACCATCTTTCATTGGTCCAACAAACAAAATAGAAGTGGAAGCATTTATTTGACTTTTGTATTTCCAAGGAATATTCAAATCTGGTCATGAAGACCTTTGGTCTATGCGGTCAACTGATGGCACTGGTAGAAACTTATTTCGATGTACAATGTCACTTGCACGATTTCTCTTTTTGCTGTCATATCTAAGATTCAATTCAGTATAAAATTAAAAAAATTGGCACCCATCCCATTATTCTCCAGGACCAGACGTGTATTTAGAGGAAGATGTGCATTCTGAATGTATATATCCAGCAATCCCGCTCAATTTAGACTGAAACTTCAAATACTGGCAGACTCTCACACCCATTACATGATTAATGGAGAAGTATTCACACGTCGAGATTTGGAAAACACAAATAAAACAAAATTTTCGCATCCAACTCAAGTGGTCCTTCGAATGGTGGAACTTATTATCAACTCAATCAGAAATGTAACTGGGGATAATTGGTACACGTCCGTTGAATGAATTAATGAATTGAGAAAGAAAGGTCTCATATTTGGACACTAAAAAAAAATAAAGGGCCATTTCATCTAAATTTCAAGCCAACAAAAATAGACCAGTCCATTCATTCGTCTTTGGATTTCAATCAAATATGACTATAGTTTCTTATGTTTCTTTGTACACCGCTCCTTCAACATCAAATAATGACAGTGTTCCATCAAACAGAAAAAGATGTGGAATATGTCCTAGCCAAAAGGACCGGAATACCAATACTCTCTTCTCAGCCTGTAAAATCCCCATTTGTCAACAATGTGCTATTAAAGTGTGTCCAAATCGTATTTAAATATAATTTTTTATTTTATTAGTTTTCGAATAGTTATGTTACATTTTTTTAGTAAATATAATCATCTTTCAAAATGTGTGATTTTTATTGCAAAATGAATATGTGGGTCACAGTGGCCCGTCGGTAGCGGTTAAGTACCGTACGTTTGTCAGTAGCAGTTACAGGTTAAACTTCCAAACAAACACGAAGATCAAATTTTGCTCAATTAAAAGTTCACAATCTTACAGTGTGTTTAGATATATGATTTACATACAGATAAGCATCAATAAATCGTTCAATGTACGGATGGAAGTAGTTTGTTAAAAACCTTAATGGACTGAACTATTCAAAAGCAAACAACTGCGTTCATCCGCTTATAACCGTATAATTTGTCGAATAAATTTCAATTACAAAAAAAAACACCACAAACAATAAATGGACAATGCGTATTTCTCTAAACCTTCCAACCCCTGCACAGCAAATCAACTTGGATGTAATCAGCTTCCACGGCCGATGTTCTCTCACGGCACCGCTTATTCGGTTGTCGATGGAGACAGTTCTCAAATGGCCATTTCACTGACTTTCAGCTTTCAGATAGTTGGTTAACGGATTTATAAAATCTATATTTACAGAACTAACACAGTGACGGACAGTTCAGGGTCCTGGTGACATTAACTATTGCACCTGCTATTATTTACTCGAATTACGCTAATTATGTAAATTTATTTACACGAATTCTTATATGTATTTACAAATGTTCTGTATACAGTGAGTTCTTTATCTATTAACCCAGCTGATATACGCGGTGACTGGTGTGCTTCTACAATAACTAATGTTCGTAAACTCAATCCGCAATAAACGTTAATACTTCATTAATAGGGTGCACTTGATAAAAACACAACCCCTTTCAGGAAATTCGTAACTGACACCAAAGGTCCGATAGATCGATATAATCCCTGGAGACTTGAACCACTACGATTTTCACAACAGGTGGTTGGGCACTCATACCCTGTTCACGAAACGTTCACAGTTCCCCCAGGTCCGATATCTCACAGCCACACGCGTAAGCCTACGTACTCAACGATGACCAATTTAAGACTCAGATTAATCGCAAGCAAGAAACCTCTTTCCCCTCTGCACTTACATCATCTCAACTCTTGCGTCATATTTTTTAACATCAATCTTTCATATAGAAACTGCATTATCAGCTTTCAAGTAACCAACGGAATTATCTCACGAATGATCTCATGCGTTTAATTTTTACTTCAGGACATATTGTAGTTCAGATGAATTTTGCCACCTTCATTTACAATCCTCAACCAAAAACGAACTGGAGTACTTTATACCAAAAGCCTCATGGCACCAATTCCCAACTGTGCCCCATACTGACGTTAACAGAAACTCGATATAAAGGCAATGTAAAATTCATATCTCATATTTCTCCAAACCCTATTATAATTTTACTCAACAACAAATTGCGCTTTTAATTTTAAAACATGGAAAATTTGTATGAGATTTACAATTAACACTAAAAAAGAAAAACATTTTAGATTCAATGCGAAATTTTAATTCAAACTACTATATTAAGCTTAATAAAATCAATAGCGCTTTTAATTCTTAATCAAAAAAATTCCATAGCGTGAAAGCGAGAAAAGAAAAAAAATGGCACTCACACAACCCTACATAACATATTTAAAAAGTTTATTTAGATCTTCTTGAAGTAATAACCTTGTTTACCACTTATGATTTTATATATTTCAACATCGTTGGCATATAATAAAATTCATGAGCGAATTTCAACTGCTAAATCTTTTGCAAAGAGGAACAGTAAGTATTCAAGGTTTGATCCTTAAGGTACATCACTGGAAGCAAAATACGACCTGGATTTAAAAACTCATTTTGTACTACAGTTTCAACATGTGTCTGTGTTAACCAAATGCTACGTTCACTTGGGACTTTATGACAATTGATCTTTCTAAATGAGTTGATTTAATGTAAGAAATTAAAAAAATAGATATAGCACATTTCTTGTAGCAAATCTTCAATCACAGCAATGATTTTAAATCTATTAAATTTCTTACATTAATTTCTTTAGTTTCAGGAGCAGCTGTATTGCACACATACCCTGAGGAGTCTCAATGTGAAGCATCTGAAGAACACATTGACCCAGAAAATAATTACTCAGAGTCAATTAAGATATTACAACAACACGGAATAACAATGCTGCCTTCTGATGATGATACAAGTATACTCTCGTCTATATTAGAAACAGGGCATTCTGTTGTTTTAACTGGTAAAATTTAATACTTAATTTATATAACTCTAAAAATTTATTTAAGAGGTTGGAAAACAAGTATTAAATTCTACAAAGCCTTATACACCTACAGCTTCAGTTGAAAACATTAAAAAAATTGCTCCAAAAATTAGAACGATCTCAGCTCCAATTAAAGCTAAAAAAGTAATTACGGTAACTCCTCAAGAATTTTTAGCAATGACACTAAATCAAGGTGATTTAATAAAGCAAGTGAATGGGAAGTTCGTTACAAATAATAAAAATAATGTTAGACGAATAGTGATGAAGAAGAATAAATTAGGACCTATTATGAAAAATATTAATATTAGTGTATGTAGGAATATGTGTTTAAAGCTTAATACATCTTTATTTTGTAGAAATCTAAACCACAAAATGATGAATATGTTTCCGATATTGAACTTTTAATGAGACAACTAATTGATGCCAGGAAGTTAGTCGAAGAATATAAACAAAAGTTTCTAAAAAAGCAGGCAGAAGCTGAAAAGTACAAACAAGAACTACTTCTTATAACACAATCGAAAAATAATTATTGCTGACTAAGTTACGACCTAACGAAGTATTTCACTTATGCATATACTTGAACAAAGTTAAATTTAAGCTACTGTATATATAGAATTATATACACTTTTTTATCGTAATTTATTTATTTTGTAAAATATTCCATGTTTGTAAAAATGCTGACTTCCTATTATTAATGCTGTAGTTTATACCTGGTTACAACACTTATTGCATGTAGTATGAAATGAAAAGTCCTATCATTTTGTGGTAGTGGAAGGTTTGGAATTTAAGTACATATAGCATATTACTTGTTATGATATTTTTGTACTTTTTTTTAATAACAATGAAAATAAGTGTTTGCAATTGTATATAAACTTATAATTCTTATATGTAATTTTAAGATTTAGTAAAACACAAGTTTTATTGTTTTTATTTTTGTCAATATGCAGTTTACAAAGAAAACATTTTCTGAATGTTATTTCTCAAAGTAATCATGACAAGGAGTAATTAATCTGGAGATCCTTGATTATATCTCTGTACTTATCATGTTGGCTACCACGTGTTAAAAATTTATTTTGTACCGGGTGGCCAGATAAGAATGCAAAATGCTGTTTCTCGGAAACTATTCGTCGTAGAGAGTTGTAAAAAATTTTATTACTAAAGTGGCCAAAAAAAGAGTGGAAATATTTTCAAATTTGCAAGATGACCGCCAGGGGGCTTAACTGCCATCCTAAACTTTTAAAGTGAATTGTTACTGAAATCCAACTAGTAAATTTACCAAACAATTATGCTTTTTAAAGCTCAGCTTTATTTGAGTAATTTTTGTTTGATGTATCTATTAAAATAACGCCGTGACTATCCACACGCAAAAATTATAACCTTAAACTGTCTTAAGATGGAAATAAAAAGGAAAAAAAAATCTACGGTAACCTGGGATTCTCAATGGACTGTAGCGTAATGTAGCTTGGATCCTAGGTTACCGTAGATTTTAGATTCCCTTTTTATTTCCATTTTTTTAAACAGATGTAGGTTAATATAGCCTTAAAATAAAGTGGTGGGAGGTGATTCTGTGAGTTTTTAAGTAAACAGCTGTAACTCCTACAGCTGTTTTTAATAAACTTAGTCTTGTTGGAAAGAGCATATGTCTAATTTTTAGTGATGCCGCTAGAGCGCGTTTTTGATATATCAGAAAATTGCAAAATTCTCTAAAAAATTAAATGCAACAATATGACTTTTTTTCATAAAAATGAGATGAAATCATCTCTAAATAGGTTAGTGAAAACTGCATCTCGATATCTTATTCCTACTCTAAAATATCGAAGAAAGAAGATTTAGTTAAAAAAGTCAACATTACACCGGTATTTATTCTTATTTATTTGTCTTTTCAAGATTCATTAAAAATTTCATCATTTTATAATTTTTAAATAATAAAAGTTTTCATAATTTCAAAAATTAAAAAAAAAACGTAGGGGCATAATAATCAATGCATAGAATATGCACGTGCAGGATAGGCAGAACATTAGGAGAAAAAACAAATACCTAAAATCAAATTGTAAACAAATATTAAAATTTGACAGACAGTGTAATTTATGTTTGTTGCACAAGTAAGTCAACCCGGCGGAAGTACGGTGACATTTTGTAATATCATTGGTACGGTGGGGTATGGGCTGAAATGTGCTTATACAGTGGGCTATCGGCCCAAATTTGCTCGTACGATGGGGTATCTGCTGAAACAGGCTTGTATTGTGGCTTTCTTTCACAGATGTGACATATTCCTGCTTTTTTTGCTTTTATCCAGCACCTTACTGAACTGTCTTTACTGGGACAATGCCCGTTATTTCTGATATCTTCCTTTTCAGGTTCAATTATATTCTTAGATTCATTTGTCTCATCTTCATATGAGGCGGTATCAGATCGAATACTGTTTCAGAAATTGTCGACAAGTAATGGGATTAGCATCTTTGATGATTGCATTGTACACCACAAAGAAATTGATGGAGGCTGTATACAATAAGGAATAAAAAATAGTTAAAGGCCATCTACGACTGTTGTGTGTTTCATTATTGTTGGCTAAAAGTTCGTCCTCTACGTATAGTCTGCCTTTTGTCAAATTATAAAACGTTACGATTTCCGGTTTTCATTCATCCCCAGTACTGTTGTCAATAGAATTGTCAATATGTAAGGTAGACAGTAAGAGAATTTTATTCATCTTAGGAACACGTTCCTTGGAGCGCAAATAATGAACTTTTCTCCTCTCTGGAATATCTAATCTGGATCGATAAATATCTGTTATAATCATGCCACTTCGAAAAATATCTGTAAAATTTAAGAAGTCGCTCACTAAGTACGGTGGGGTATAAGGCTACACTTCTCGCTTACGGCGATGTGAAGCGAATTGATGACTAACCGAGCACCACTACCGCATTGTAGGAAGTCAAATGGGAAGCTACTGAGAGCAGCGTCCATGTGTTTTCCCGGACGGGCCCGCTTTGGCGATCGGAAGAGTACTGGGGTATGATATACCTCACCGTACTTCCGCCGGGTTAAAACTAACTATAATGTCTTTACAAATGATGAATCTGTTCATATGATTGTGGTATATTTTGAATGTGTTCAAAATTCGGCATTGTCTGACAGTGTATACTCAGATCGATGTCCAGATTGACGTCTACGCGATGCCAGAATTTTTCCGCGTTTAGTGCAAAATTTGCGTAATACTGGAAGCTTTCGACCAAAGTTGCTAAGAGACTCTGGTAGAAGAATGGAAGACAATATTGTTATTGTCTTAGCATACATGCCATTGAATTCCCACGTTAATACAAGAGCAATGTCTCTCGCATTGGATATGTCACGAACTATTATTCAAAACATTTTAAAGGATCATAGTTAAGTTCCTGTATCACTGAAAATACTACTTTACATGCTTCACAATGTGTTTGTAATTTCAAATTTGTAGAATGCACCCGTATCATATGGTTTTACATCAAACCTTACATGACGAAGACTTGGACCGACGGATGGATTATTGTCATTGGATGTTGGGCATGATCAGGGAAAATAGAGGATTTTATCCGAAATCCTTTGACAGATGAGGCCACTTTTAAAAGTGATGGAAACGTAACGTTAATTTGCATACTGGCATTATTGGTCCGCTACCAATCCTCACTGGTTGTACGAGGTCCAACATCAAGGTCGTTGGAGTGTTAATGTGGTGTGGCATCCTAGATGGAACTATTATAGCCTATAGGTCCCTATTTCTTTGATGAACCACTAAATGGTGCTGTGTTTCTTGAATTTCTGGTAAACCAATTGCCATTTTATTAGAAGATGTGCCCTTGCAATTACGACAAAATATGTTTTTACAACTAGATGCTTGCCCAGCACATTTTTTAATAAATGTGCGAGAACACTTAAATTTAATATATCACCAGAGGTGGATTGAACAGGGAAGTCTATTTCCTTGGCCACCCTGATCCCCAGACTTAACCTGTTTGGACTTGTATCTATGGGGTCGGTTAAAAGATATTGTTGACGAAACTCCACCAACGAGAGACGACATGAATGTACAAATTCGAGAGGCCATTCGTAGCCTGTCAAGAGCAGAAGTTGAAGCTGCTGTAATGTCCATGCATGAGCGGCTCCAACAATGCATGGTGGTCGATGGGAGACAATTCGAGCATTTAAGTAGGCATTAAGTAAGTACTTGATGCCTACTTAAGTAGGCATTATTGCACACTCGGTCCTTTTTAGGGCCATAAATAAAATTAATAAAAAGAATTCCGCAAATTTGGAATAATACCTTTCAAAAATAAATATTATCATATTATTACATTTAATTTTTGAAATTATGAAAACTTTTATTATTTAAAAATTATAAAATGATGAAATTTTTCATTGAATCTTGAAAAAAGACTAATAAATACGGGTGTAATATCGACTTTTTCAAATTTTATAATAACTAAATTTTCTTTCTTTTATTTTAATAGATATGTCAAACAAAAATTACTCGAATAAAGCTGAGCTTTAAATAGCATATAATTTTCTGGTTCATTTACTAGGTGGATTTCAGTAAAAAAAATCACTTTAAAAGTTTAGGATGGCAGTTACGCCCCCTGGCGGCCATCTTGCAAATTTGCAAATGTTTTCCACGGTCTTTTTTTGGCCACTTTAGTAATAACATTTTTTACCGCAACTCTCTACGACGAATAGTTTCCGAGAAACAGCACTTTGCATTCTCTTCTGGCCACCCTGTACAGGAGGGGCAAATTTTTATGTTTTTATAGGGAATTTCTGTAACCACACGAGATAGCAAAATTTCTATCACATTCTCGATGTATTTTTTTGAGATAAACTCAGTTGTGGAAAAACATTTACTATTGTAGATCAGAATTCCAAGAATTGTGTATACAACCTACCCTACCATGCGAGTGCAGCAGAGCATACATAGGAGAGAGCGGTAGACCACTAAAAGTGAGAACGCAGGAACATAAGAACAACGTCCGCAAGGGCGAAACAGAAAGATCAAGAATCGCCGAACATGTCTGGAACGAAGACCACCGCATACAATGGGATAACATACAGATAGTGACAAAGGATGAGAACACAACTCGTCGGAAACTCAAAGAAGCCACATACATCGCACTAGCAAAAAATCCAATAAGCCAAGCTAGTATAGAAATGAAACCCATATGGATTCCAATAATGCGCGAAGAGCTTAAGCGCAATACACCTGCACAAGAGGTTACGGTGCAACATGCGCAATAAACTTCTGCGCCCTGAGCCACTGAGTAATCCAATATATATATATATATATATATATATATATATATATATATATATATATATATATATATATATATATATATATATATATATATATATATATATATATATATATATATATATATATATATATATATAAAGTTCTAACATATATATTGGATTACTCAGTGGCTCAGCGGTAAAGGTGTCAGAGTAGTAAGTGAAAGGTACCAAGTTCGAATCTGAGAGTAGTCAAGTGCTTGGGAAAAATTATATATAACATATGAATTCGACTCAAGTGCGAAAACAGTCCTTCTCACGACTAAGCCTGATGACGGAAGCAGAGTCCGTTTCCGAAACGTCGCGCCCAAAAAGCATAAACTGTGAAAATAGGCCGATCAACTCCACTAATAATTTACTATTGTTCTTTGTTTTTTAATTACGCAAAAACTGATTTTTTTAAATTTTGATTTATGCCGTTAATTTTTTATGTATTGTAAGTGTGTTGTAACTGGTCTCATATTACTTGAGTTAATCAGCCTATTTCCACAGTTTTTGTTTTTATGCTGCAGTGTTTCAGAAGCGGGCTCTGCTTCTGGCCATCAGGCTTAGTCCTGAGAAAGAATGGTTTTACACTTGAGTCGAATTTTTTGAGGATTTTTTCTCAAGCATTTGACTACTCTCCCTTTCGAACTTGGTACCTTTCACTTACTAGTTCACACCTTAACCAGTGAACCACTGAGTAATGTAATATATATTTTATAGTACTTTTTTTTGTGGTTACGCAGTAGTTTATTGTGCACGTTGTGTAGTAACTTGTTCATATAATAAAAGAGGGATAGTAAAGCAACCAGTTCACGCAAAATTTTTGGTACTAAAAATAATGTACAGAATGTGCTGCCATTTGAAGAGAGTAGTGTAATGTAAATTTTGTGAAGGTATCGTTTCCATTATTGCCGGCCATGTTTATCTCATTCCCTACCCCAATGATAACAGAGAGAAGGATGACCAGATTCGCCAAATCCGTTATCCGGCAAACAACGTCACACAGAGGCACCCTCGCTCGATCTTGCTGGGATACCGCGTACGAAACTATTATGGTTTTCAGTGTATTATTAATTTGCCTGATCTGCTTTACAAATATGGTTTGAAGTAATGTGTATGTAGATAAACAAACATTGCGGTGTTATATAAGAAACATTATTTCTAATGTATTGGACCTTCTTTTGCCCTTTGCAAGAAAGTGAAATTGAATCATTTTGAACTGAATGTGTATAGAAAATTTCTTATAGTAAATAATACACTAAGGTTATTTTTTTGCACTTCCTATTTAAATTAAACATATAGGGGAGAGTTGCTTATATTGAATCACTTTTGAAAAAATCACTATAACTTGCAAAAATGAGCAATGTTTTATATTAAATTCTGATACAAACTTAGTGCTATATTAAGATTCTATGAGCAGTAAATAACATATCCGGCAAAAAGCATTTCAGTGCATAATTAATGTTTAAATATTTAACTGTAAAAGTTAAATTTAGTATATCAGTCTCATTAATTGAACCATCTGGTTCCTGAATTGAACTAATTATTAAAAGACACCCTTAGCGTACAAAAACTATTTTATTTTGTCTCTTAAACGATATGGATAACACAGACACAGATTATTAAGAGAGCAATGAAACTTAAGAAATATTTTAGGCAAGACGAGGACACAAATTATATTTACGTTTAAAGCTGACAAAAGGAACAATAATTCTGAGGTAGAAAAATGAATGCCTCAACTCAAATTAGAAAATGGAGTGAGCAAAAATCACAAATAAAGTCCTCGGTGGCTTCTTCAACTCTCGCACACTGCTCATGTGGCCATTTTAAACACCTTTGGCACCGAACCCATCCTTCGTTTGGTTTAGGGTTGAGGTAACTCTCACTGCAGTACACACACAGCTCTTCATTGCTTTTCTCATGATCTGAATCGGCCGATTCGTGTTCCTGGTCTCTGACATGCGTTTTTGTTTTATGGTTCTTATTTCTGGTTTCTGAAAATAGTTTAACACTTGCTTTTTCCAGGGCTGATTTGTCTCGTTTCGGCACTTTTGGTTTACGTTTGCTCTCTGGTAGCGACTTCTTCTTTTTTCCCGAAGGTCTTTTTTGGTAAGCTATACTAGTAAGCTCTACTGCAACAGTAGTTGTTCCGTTTTTGAACAAACTTACTTGTTCCAGCGACAGGTGCGAATTCAGTCTGGCTTTGGTTCAGGTGTTCTAGAGTAATTTCTCCCAGTACCCTGTTGAAACGGCTAGCAACTCCTGGCATACATGGTGAGGTGTTATCTGATTGAGAGGTAAGGTAAAATGGGGTAACATTGACATGGGGGAAACATTGACACATTTTCAAAATTCCCTCCTAATTTTAGTTGAAAAGCAATTTACGTTCTGTCTTTTGTTGTAAAATTATGTGTATAGTTCCGCCATCTAGTAACCTATACTTCGAACACTTTGTTCTAATTTTATGGTTTGTAGCGTCTGTTTAATGGTTAAGCACAAGATTTGTTGAGTCACGTCTATAGAAAACTTTGCCGGTGTTAATTGTTTTTTGAAGATTCGACCTATAGTCGGCCAAGTAAGTAATTTCTTATATTACGCGTTAACAAATATTAGTTTATTTCAATTTAAATTCTGTAATTTGATGAAGTTCTACTTTCGTAAGTGAAGGTTAAGATTGACACCTGTGTCAATGTTACACTCTATAAATGTGTCAATGTTTTTCTCTTTGCAGAAATGCCCGCAAAAGAAGGTTGGCGAAATTCCCAGAAAATATAAAACCTATGATGAAGACAGTATGGTAAACGCCATAAATCAAGTAAAAATGGAAGTTTAAGTGTCAGAGAGCTAGTGAAATGTATGGAATTAACCGTTCAACGTTAATAAACCACTTGAAAACTATAAATGCAAAGCAGTTGGCCCCCACAGTACTCACTTTACAAGAAGAAAACTCTTGGTAAATGCTATAATAAAAGTAGCTGACTGGGGCTTCGGACTCGATCGTTTTAAATTACGTATTTGTGTTCAGGATTATCCCAAACGAATGGATCGTCCAAATCCATTTAAAATGGATTACCAGGTATTGACTGGATTAAATCTTTTGAACGTCGTTGGAAGAAAAACTCAGTAACAGAGTCGCACAAAATCTACCTAAAAATAGGGCAGATGCTTGTTCTTTGAAGTGCTCAATGATTTTTACGAAAAGCTAAAAGCCACGATTGAAAGGCTGGAATTGTCGAATAAGCCACAGAATGTGTTTAATTGTGACGAATCAGGCTTTCAAACTGACGCTGGTATTCAAAAAATTTTATGTCGCAGAGGTTCACACAACCCACTGAAGCTTGTGGGTACTGTAACAAAAACTACTTACACCGTTCTAGCATGTTGTAGTGCAATCGGTGAATATCTTCCCTTATTTGTAAATTACAAAGGTCTACATCTTTACGCAATATGGTGTCAAAATGGACCAGAAAATACTGTGTATAACTGTTCTCCATCCGGCTGGATGGAGGCAGCCCAGTTTGCAGATTGGTTCGAAAATGTTTTTGTGAGAGCTACTGCTGCGTTAAGTGGACCGAAACTACTAATATTTGATGGCCACAATTCCCACATAACACTACAACTTATTGACATGGCTATAAAAAACAATATTGAACTGTTCTGTTTGCCCTCGCACACATCGCATGTTCTACAGCCGTTAGATGTTGGAGTTTTTAAACCTGTTAAAACAGCATGGCGTAATGTTCTAAAAAGTTTTTATCAAGAAACTGGGTTTAAGAACGCCGACAAGGTAGTATTTCCTGGTCTGTTAAAAAAACTTCAAGAAACTGGGTGTTTTCTAGGGCCAATGCAGTAGGTGGTTTCGAGGGTCTGGAATTTTTCCCTTATCTAAAGAAAGGATATTAAAAAATCCATATCATCAACCGTCATATGTTCTTCAGAAAATAAAATTCAACCAACCACATCCACAGTAGAAAAAGAAAATGAAACACCAACACCCGATTTTGCAGGTTACAGTCAATCCTCACCACCAACTACTCCACTTCCTGAACAGTTGGAAGATATTACACCTACTAAAAAGTTGAATTATCACTAATGACTGTATTAAGACGGCAAGAAGCCAAAACAGTAATACAAAAGAAGTAAACTCAGAAGAAAATTTGCGGAAACATTAACAGCGGACGATGTTAGACTAAGAATGATAGAAAATGAGAAAAACAAAAGAAAACCAACAGTAAGAAAAACTCAAAACAAAAAGCAAGAAGCCTGTTGAAAAACTGAAGAAACCTCAGATAGTGATGCTAGTTTACAACTTGTCCATGATACAGATGATGACATTTCACACGATGAAAATAATAGCAGTGTAACAGAAGAAGATAATTGTGGTAAAGCAAAGGAATTTGTGAAGTTCGACGAGTAACAAGTTAACGAAAGAATGCATTCACTATGTTGGACAAGTGTTGGAAGTAAATGACAGCGAAATTATGGTCAACTTTTTGAGAAAGAAGAAAATACATTTTGCGTACCCTGATGTGCCCGATCAAAGCCTGGTATCTGTAGATGATGTCGCTATGGTTCTGCGCGAACCTTATATTAAAAGGGGAATGCATTACTTTCATGTCAACTTTCTTCCTTTTAATTATAAAGCGCCTCCTAAGATTAACTAGGCTTTATTATAATACGTAGGTGTATAACTATCTAAAATTAAGTATAAAGTTTCTTAATTAAGTATTTATTGTTTTATTTCTATGATTTTCCATAAAAATATCTAGGACATTTGTCAATGCTACACTATACATGCAAAATATTGTCATATTAGCTGTTTTTATGAGTGTGTCAATGTTAGTCTTGCCATGGGTAACATTGACACATTAACACTTTTAAAAAAAAAAATTAAATTCTGTAAACGACTTGGTATATTCATATTCTATCATATACAGTGTAGAAAAGGTTAATATATCTTCATTCTGTCACAAAAGCAGTCATATACCAAACTGCTATGTGCCAAAAAAAAAATCAATTTTAAAGTTGTGTCAATGTTACCCCATTTTACCTTACAGCTTGAACTAGGTTGATGAGGAGAAGTAGTACCTACAGCACGTTCAATGTTACTGGGCTCTGGCAGGGTAACGCCACCTGCTTGACTTTCATCTGACAGTTCTACAGCAGTAGAGGGAGCAAATAGATGTTCACCGAATCTATTTCGATTACGGAGGCCATATTCCCGCTCCCATAAAAGCATTTTGGTTTATGCCTACAGCAGAGGCCTTCCCATAAGTTCTACGTAACAATTCAGCAACATTATAGACTGGTATCGGCTGTCCTACGTGAACCTGAAACTATGAATCTTGTTCCTGAACATAACGCAGAGGCTTAAAAAGTCTCACGTCGAGCGGTTGTAATCGATGGTCGTGTGGCTAGGTAATTGTAAAATATGGATATGATTGTGACGTGCAAACTCCAGATTCTTGCTATGCATTGAATGTTCATTTAGTAACGTAATGGCAGCCTTGTTTTGACTTGACCTAACCACTTCATGAAAATGTTTAAGTCATTTGACAAACAGATCGCTATTTATATAGCCAGTACCTGAAATTTCCCGTTGGAGCACCTCGTGCGTGCATAGCGCTTCCTTTTAAATATGAGCGTGGGTGAAACGTAAAGCCATGCTGCGTTGCAACAACAAACTATAGTGGTGTTGACGCTTCTTCCACC
The DNA here is from genome assembly GCA_036346205.1 of Vesta saturnalis. NCBI lineage: Eukaryota > Metazoa > Arthropoda > Insecta > Coleoptera > Lampyridae > Vesta > Vesta saturnalis. The sequence goes on from JARFJB010002187.1 coordinate 2,858,922, forward strand.
ACTGGCGATTCCACTAACCCGGATTTATTAGCATTGAGTATTGTATTCGCCTTAATTTAATATTTGTCAACAACGGTTTTTAGTATATCAAAAAACTGCATAATTTTCTCTCTCTCTAAACCTCGAGCTCTGGTAAGTCATGTGGACTGGTTGCGAACTGATAGTTCTGGATGTCTATGCATGAATCCAAAGAACCATTGTTTTCCGGCGACTTTTTTTTCTCGGTTGAACCGATGGGGCAATTTGTGTTTTTCTGCCAGCTGAAAAGGTAGTCGCTGTATATCTGTTATGGTGAATCCATAAAGCATTTCTGTCAACAACCACGCAATCCACGCGCCGAAGAGGTTGAAGAGTTCTGAGCAACGCATGACCAACACTACTCAATACATTATTACTTATTTTATTGTATAATATAATATCTTTGTAATACATATGGTAAATATCTATATATTGTTAATGTATCATAAAATGTTAATAAACTTTGCTGAACTTGAACTTGAGTAAAGCATTTCTTCAAATTAAACAATATATTTTACTAGTTTTTTCAGTTTCGGATGAAAAACACTAGGTTCCCAGTTTTTTACACTGTCGTTGGCTTGTTAGTGTTAGTGCCTCTCACATGCCTGAGAAAGGTTGATTTATTGATATTGTACCTTCGAGCACATTCGTTTAAACCTACTTCGTCTTCTTCGTATGCTCTGATAGCCAGAGCCATGTCAGCTTTGTCCCAGGTCCTTACCTGCCCCGCTTAGACATCTCCTGATATAAGTATAAATATAGGCAACAGCGTATCGTTTTATGTTTCTAAGGTCGAAATTATGGGAGAGTCTTTTTAAGAACATGATATAAATGTCTGCAAAAGGGGTAACACTTACTGCTATCTGCTTGGAGAATATTCACTAATTAAGATGGAGAAAAAGTTACATCAGAAGCACTACAAAAACGATGTTAGGAACACAGCTCACTATATGGCGCCAAACTGAATGACATCTGAGATTGCAGGCCGGCCGATGCTAAAGTTTGGTTTTCTACCGATCAAAAGCACAAGGAAAACAAGTGTTGACATTAAATTGGACTAAAATGAATCAAATCAGGATACAAGATGATATGTTAATGGTTATTTGAATTACTACATTAATTACAATAGAATATTTTAAGCTAGCTAATGAAATATTGTCAATTTATAAAACACAAAAATTGTTTCTACCTATGTCCGTTATAAACTTTGAAACCATCCAACCGATGTGCTCAAAAAGGGTTTCATTAGAAATATGGTTTTAGACCAATGAAATAGGCACATTCGATTTATTCATGATTTTGGTTTTCCCGAATTTTGAAATTTTTAAAATTTATATTTTTAAATAGCGTATCCGCTATGTTTTATAAGAAAAATTTTACCTTTAAATAAATATCGTAAACGGTTAAAGCCTGTCCGGTAGAACTGAACGGGTATCGGATTAACAAGGAGGATTGTCAATATATGGTTCTATTGTGCTTGAAACCGCCTTAATGCTTTGCTGTCTCGTACTTATTGTACGTGACAAAGAAAGATGGATATATTATGAATAATGCCTCTATTTCTGCCGAACAAAAGCGTTTGCAACTTTCACACATAATGACAAGGCAATAAGAATCAGATGCAGGTAGAATAGAAATTCAATAGGTATAATAAAATGCCAGTGGTTCTCAACACTGCTTTAACATTATATAATTTGTGAAGAAATGCAACTTTTGTATAATAAAATAATAATCGATTACTAATTACCTATAAGTAATTTCAATTGACACCTTTCACTTATACTTATAACAACAATAACAAATACATTTTTATTATAGTTAGTAAATATTAATTAAATTACAAAGATATACTTTTATAATTAAATGTAAAAATTATAATTGTCATTCGGCTTCAGATTCATCACTTCCTGAGTCATCCAAATCTTGGAAAAGATCATCGTCATCACTTTCTTCAGTGTTAACTGTGAAAATAAGAGGTCTTACTTCATCCACAATCTCTTCATTAACAAAAGTATCTTTAATTATTTTATCCGTATGATCAATACATTTTGCCATATTTCCGCACTAACTGTTTTAATGCGTCGTTCCACGTATTAAGAACATCTTCGTCTTTCGGATGTCGCAACGATACTTTTGTCGTATTTGTTCTTAGTAATGCCCCATACCAACTCAATTGGATTGAAATGGCAATGATACGGGGGCAGGCGCAAAACTTCATGTCCATATGATAGAGCTAGCTCATCGATTACATATCGCATTGGTCTACTTTGTTTCTTTTGGCCAATTCCACTAACTCTGCCTTTGTCATAAAATTTGTTGGTTTTTTGGAATTTAAAGCCCATATTTTTTAACACTAGAGCCAAACTGGTTTTTCCTATTTCATACGCGGTTCTCAATTTTAAGAAGTTTAATAATGAATTTAACGTTACGTGTTCCTTCTTCGCGTACATCTCGTATATTAATGCACGAATTGTTTGTTTTCCATTTTCTGGAAAATCTGTAGTGCAAAGTTTGACACGCTGTTTTTTCACTGGAGGTTCCAACTCGCCGCCATTTTTTTTTAAAGCACAGATTTTCCCCAGTCGAAACCGAAAGTTTTAACGCGTTTGCTGTTCTTTGTTGAACAGAAAATGTAGATAATAGTGGACCACCATTTTCTTTTCTTCTTTAAAATAATCGACTGTATTTAAAACTAATTCCGAATTTCTTTACTCAACTTTTCGGCATTATATTAATGGTTAGTTTATATAAACGCTTACTCAAAGAATAATGATAATATAGATATTGCAGTTGTTTTATTTATACCTATATGTACCTACTAAATGGTATAATAATCTATTATTAATTACTTATTGTTACAGTATTGCATATTTATTTGGATTCTTTTGTAATTGGAGTACACTAAAACGTCATTACCATACTTAGGTATACAATGAACTTTCTAAATGTAAATTGAAATACCTATACTTAATCGAATATTCATTATTATGAATGGCTTTTATAAATGTTTATTATAAAAACTTGCATTCTTCCATAAATTTTAAATGTAATGTTAAAGCAGTGTTGAGAACCACTGGCATTTTATTATACCTATTGAATTTCTATTCTACCTGCATCTGATTCTTATTGCCTTGTCATTATGTGTGAAAGTTGCAAACGCTTTTGTTCGGCAGAAATAGAGGCATTATTCATAATATATCCATCTTTCTTTGTCACGTACAATAAGTACGAGACAGCAAAGCATTAAGGCGGTTTCAAGCACAATAGAACCATATATTGACAATCCTCCTTGTTAATCCGATACCCGTTCAGTTCTACCGGACAGGCTTTATTAAGGTGTGTTGTGACCATAGCGCGGAGCGATGCTTCACGTTAGTTCTCCATAAAACGACTATTTATTGTAAAATATTTTATTATTAAATTGAGAACGATAAATTACATTTACTTATTGCATTATTTACAAAAAAAATTTAAATTTAATTGACTATTTTATTAAGCTTTCTGTGTTTGTTCCTTAAGTTATCATCTAGACCTTTCTTCTTTGTTCGCTTTTGCTGTTGTCTTTGCAAATTTCGAAAATTCATTCGACTAATTGTTCTTAATTTACAAAACAGTTTTATAATTTCATAAGGCATTGATTCCCTTTATGCAATTTTCATGGCAAGATTGCGTACAACAGCAGTCCCTTTTCGAATTTGCATGCCATGGTGCTTTTGGAAGAAAGAATCCCACCTTTTAATTGTCTGTAGCCACTCTGCGGACGGTTTAATTAATCCAGCGTACGATAACTGTTGTACCCAAGATGGTATGTTTTCATCCCTAACTGTATACGAATAATTACCCAGATGTGGATATTTTTTTTAAACCTCTTAGCAATGTACCTGATATATTTCTGAAAATCCTTTTGAATGTCTAAACCTTCTGAAGAATCTGTTAACGCCAATGTTAGTTTTTTACATAACCTTTGCTGCAATATATTCTTCCACAACTTGTTCATTGGTGTTGACTTTAGCATCCAAAACACCTGGATTTTTTCCCAAAATTATCATTGTTATCCGTTTTGTAGTGGTGAGAGGAGTAGGATGCTCATAGGGGCCCCCGCTTCTCGGTTGGAAAAAAAATTCTCCAAGCTATCTTGATTCAGCTTATGTGTGCAAATATAGACATAATCATGCTTTTTTGGAATATCTGTAAACTAGTCTTACCTACTGCTCTCATATTACTCACAGTATCTATCATTTTATTTAAATTAAGTCAGCGTTCTTTGATGACACGTTTGCGTATTTAACATAGCTATTAAATATATCAAACCACTTGTTCATGTCCAATATAAAATTTCCAAGATTAATTGACATCTCTTTAGCTTGGCTTGTAACGTAAGAAAGCAGTACCGGTCGTATTTGAAAGTAGCTGAGCAGCCATTTTAACCTTTTGGCGCTGAGCTTTTTCACAAGTTATATGGGTACCTACTTTAAAGCAAGAATTGACTTCACAGTCTGTTAATTGAATCAGCTCTTCTAATGGGAACTTTATTAATTACAATCCCATTTGCGAAGACGAATCCGGTATCCAGAAGCCAATTTCTCAATAATTTTAATAAATGAGCGGTATCTGCAAACGTAGATTTTATCATCGGTTTCAGGATGCTTAAATGATGTCTCATTGTGGTCAATCCCTAATTCTTTCTGCAAACCAATATTACCTCCTCCACAATCGCTCACACAACCCACGACTCTATAGGAGATCTCATGCAACTGAGTTGCTTCCAGTTGCAATATAAGCCCCGAGCCATTACAACTTGCATTTGATTGAAAGGACCAAGTACTTCATTATTGGCTGTGTCATATTCCTCGACTGATTTTATTTTTACTTTGTCAAATTGTAAAACAACCGTTTTTTTTCAAATTCAGTCCAACTTTCTCCTAATAGACCCAATAATGAAAGAATGTCATATAATACACCCTGGCTAACATTCAATTGCGTTGTCCAGTTCTTTAGGGAAGAAAGTCCAGACAAGGGTAAATTGAGCTTGTTTCTCAGAAAAAGGTAACACTTCATGCTGTAATAACGCAGAGTGAATGCAACTGAAATTTCATCGCGTGTCCAATTTACACGTTTTTTTTTTCGGGAGAATTGTTATTTGATTCTTAGACAAAACCATTTTTAGTAAGCTTTCAGCCATTGCAAATTTTTTTGTCGGTTGAACATTTTTGAATAGTTTACGTTTGTCATACTTCAATAGATCATTTAATGATTTTACTTTCTTCTCAAAGTGATTGTTCATTGTGTTGTAGTCACTTTGAAGTTCTTCGTGTTCCCTCAGAAGCTCTTGATACTTAATCTCTAGAGATGATTGAGAAGTTGCGATGTTGTAAGTTGATTATCCTCCAATAGGACTTTTACCTGTTGTTTTCTTTTTCTGTTTAAGCTTCTTTCTTCCCGATTAGAATTTTCACTCTCTTCTTGCCGGGTAAATTTAATGTGGGTACACCAGCTTTCTTTAGTGCCGTCTTTATAGGTAATCCTATAAGTATTCAATTAATACAATAATTATAATTAATTCAACGAATATAACTAACCCAATATTTCATTTTGCAAGTCTCGTTCATAAGAGGTATTTGTAAAATGGATAGAGCAGATCCTACTTGTTTTGGGATTAAGCTTGTCTGCCCTTCTACAACGGTTTATCCATTCGCTCAGTAGGGCCTTGGAAAGAAGAATATTTCCCTGCGGAAACTGATGATATAATGTATTTTCCCCACTTTTCTTCGTTTTTACGAGGCTATTATCGCAGCCAAATACTGCACAACTCGTGCCCGGCATGTTTCTTATGTAAAAACTACAAGAATAACAGAAAGAAATTGGTTTTATAAACAGTATCATTACTTCATTACACAGGTAATTTTTATGACCGTGAAAGTATTCAGAGAACGAAAATATGTATATTAATCTGAAATTTAGACTGTGTCCATCAGCAGAGATAGAATCTATTTCATGACAATATTTTCAATATTGTCGTACTTCCGGACATACCGGTAGTTAAGCCGAACGTTGTTATTTGCAACGAATTCTTGTATTTTCTTGTTAAAAGTTCTCAATACCGAGAATTAATATAATTAATATTTCAGAGATTTTATCCTCGAGAATCTTGACAGAAAACTTGAGATTGAATTTAATATCTCAATAACAATCAATACTAGTTGTTGACTTTTTAACGAACTAAGTCGAAAATGAGCTTACAGCAAAGCGGAAAATTAATGACATTTGTCCACCAATGACCAACGATTATAGACGTTGACCAATGACCACACAAAGACTTTATGAATTAACTATAATTTTTATTGAACTTTATTTGGTAAGGCCTACTAAATGCTTTAATTTAAATCTTTGCTATAAGCGATTTTCTATAGCTTCTATTATGATCAGCAACCCCAGTAAAGGAGATTTACTGCTTTAAAAATGTCAGCCTATTTATTGTTAATGAGACATTAGTTTCTTATACAAATTTTAGATTAAAACTGTCGAAAACAACATTTTCGGAAAATATTAACTCAAGGCATGAGGGAGCCTTTAATACAATAACAGAATTCTTAGTATCTAAAGTTAAAAAAAAATTTAATTTAACAAAGCCTGGGGTCAACTTTCAGTATGTCCGGAAGGGCCACAATATTAAAAATATAATCGTTAAAGAAGTATATCCTACCCTTGTAAGGCTATAATGGAGATTTCAAATTAATATCTTTCTCTATCTAATTCTAATGGAAATTAAATGAAACCACTTTGTATAAGCATTCCATTTCTGGAAAACCCTTTCTTATTATCAAAGTAATCAAATTAAATGTTAATAGTCGTAATTCTATTTGGATAAGTAGTTGAATATTTTAGGGAAAGTAAAAAAAGGAATCACTGTATTTTAAAAGTTGTTACACTCGTTACTTTTGCTGTACGATTAAGTAAATTTTTGCGATCTATTAAAATTTATGGATTACTCGTATTTCTTTGAACTTTCTATCTCTGTAGTTTATTGAATATATTACGCTTCACAATTGAAAACATTTCTGTAGTGGTTGGGTAAACTTTTTGATGGTCACTTATAAGTTATATTTCAACTTCATGTGTTGGGAGTCACTGGTATATATCGGTTTGACATCCGAATGTTTGACTTTTAATTTCACTTCCTGTTCCTGTTTGTTGTTTGACGAAAGAAAAGCCATCTTGTTGTTTCCTGAAAGAAAAATGTAAACTGCTGGACTTTATTTAGCCCATCGATGGTTATCGGTTTTATAACATTTTTCTAAATTTTGTGCCGAATCGCTATAATTAGTGGGTACAAACGATTTATATCTAATGTATATATATATATATATATATACATATATATATAGGAAATACTGAAATCATTAGTGCAATTAGCTAATGGGGTTAGACTTAACCTCACAAATTTCTCTGTAACCACGTTGTTTTTACACTTTCGATTCGCTGGGGAAAGCAATTACTATTTAGCTGTTCGAGACAGTTATCAGCTTTTCCCGTACTCATACTTGACTGAATCCATTTTTGAACGTTACCATTAATACTTTTCTGATTCTCTACCTCATTGGAGAGGTACTTTTTGTATGCCATATAATATACCTTTCGTACACCATCTAAATATACTTGTATGCCATGTAAATAGGGATATAGGTACACTGTAGTACATTTGTATATAATTCGTACATAGTTGTACATCCTGGCATTTGGCTGAGGAAGTGTGTTACTTATTACATAATTAGCAAGAGTTTGACTTACAAGGGTGGAACCCCTGTGAAATATTTGAAATTATAACTTTCCGACAGGCTGGGATATGAAAGATAAGTTATAAACCACTCCTATTCAGTGTCTTTGGGTACCTTAATGCTTTGATTAATCTGTGACCAATCCTATAAGTTGTATAGACCTATGTACATATTTGTGATGGACTTTAAGTGTTATTGCACAAATTTTTGCGCTTTTACTCAATGTGCCTTTACAACTTCGAATGCTTAAATTACCTGTTTAATGTATTTTATTAAAGACTATAAACCTATGTTTTAGCATAACTTAGCTTTGAAATTCTGTATATTACTTTGCCATTTTTGGATGTAAATTTAACTTAATTTCATTATCTAAATTCTAGTATTAGACTCTTTGGGTGGCTTGCTATATTGTGTATTTAAGAGCACAAATATTCTATGTATTATCTCTGTGGTTAACGATTTGTGTAACACAATTGAATTTATTATTTATTTAGAGAATTATCTCCCTTTTACTTTTTGGTGAATATAAATTAGATTATATGAGTGTGTACATACAAATGCAACTGATATGATTTGTAATTAATATATCACTTTTGTTTTGGGGATTTTCTGCTTTATAACTACTTTTTCTAGTGCTCAGATCCTTTCACATATTCGTTGCTTGGCTAGAAAGGTGGCAAATGGTCTCTTTACCTAGGACTGGCTGATTTATCGTTCTAGCTGGCGCCCTCTCTTCTCTTTCAGCTTACAGATACCATCTGAATCGCTGTAGAACCCCTCCACCTCTACCGTGACCGAGCTAGTCCTATAAAGGTATCTCCTCCGTTAGGGTAAGTTTTGGGTACAAAGTCGAAGTTTGCACGTAACAAAGTTATATGACAAACATATTATTAGCTACTTACCTACCAAATTTCAATTTAGATCCGAGAACAATATGATGATTAACTGCCTAGACAAACCAACAAACAACTAGAATTATAATTAAACATAACAAAGGCAGTCAAAAACCAACGAAAACTCAAACTTCTACAAAGCATGTAAACGATCTTCTGGTTTGAGACAGATTGGTAAATTCTGGACATTATTGGTTGTGTTACTGGTCTTTGCGTGACCCATAGATATCTTAGTTAATAATTAAGATATCTATGGTGTGACGTCATCGCGGCTGTTGGTGCCGACAACACTGCAGCATAGGGATCTGTATTGTGTTTGCGGGAATTAAATATTTTTCTCATGAATATAATAGGTATCTTATACGTTATTGCAACCTGCATAATTGCACACTTTGCCACCATGCATAAATTGTTTTTAATTATGCACCTTGCTTAACCACCTAACCAAATAAAACTGTCAATCTAAAAGAAAAATCTGGAAAATTAATAAAAATGTATGATAATTTTTTTCTAAAAGTAAAAGTTGTCTTTTGTCCGAAAACTGGCCTATAGATCCAAGCAAAATACCAGACCTATTGGGCCAAATTTCATAGAAGCAGAGGAAATATTAAAGTTGGACTGACACCACACAGCAGTTCTATTAAGTCTAAGCAAAAGAGCCGACAGGAAATAATCAAGACGGTTCCTGCTAAAAAAACTACGAATTGGGAAATCTTCAGAACTGACTTGCTAAATAACATCAATCTTAGAGTTAACCTTAAAACAAGTACCCGATTGGAAACAGAGGCAGAGAACTTTATGAAAGCAGACCATAAAGCTGCATATCAAAATACTAGGGAAATAACCCACATAACAAAAGGAAACAGCTACCCATTGGAAATTCGACAACTTGTTGTAGAAAAGCGAGAAGATAATGGCAGCAAACAAGAGATCCTGCTTTAAAAACAGAAATCCAAAAAATTAAAGAAACCTCAATCAACTATTACTTAAGCGAATTGACAGCAAACTAAACAACATATTATATGATGTGGCGAGCTACTAGTAAAATTAATAGACCAGTTACATCAATTCTTCCAATCAGAAAAGATGCAGGTCCATAGGCAAAAAGCAATAAACAAAAGTTTGATATCTTTGCGGGCCACCTTGCTGAGGTATTTACACTAAACGAGGGGCACGAAAATGCTGAACTACACGAAATCCAAAAAGAAAAGTCCTTGGGAGATAAATTCAGTGACTTCGAGAGAGGTAGCAAAAGAGATGAAAAAATCTCCAGGTTTTAACCTTATCATAGGGGAGGTGTTGAAGCAGCTACCAAGAAAAGGAATGGTACTATTAACTTACCTGATGAATGCCAAATGTATACTGACATAAGCCCCAGTTAACGGGAAAACCACAGAAACACGGAAAATCGCCCAATGATGTCAAATCATACAGGCCAATATCCCTATTGCTAGTAGTCCCCAAACTAATGAAACTAATACTAGGGATGTTAAAGCTACTGATTAATCCGAGACTACCAATTTGGGTTCCGACAAAACTATTCACCACTAGACCAAGTACCTAGGATTACTGACATAAACATAACAGAAACAGCCCTTGAAAGAAAACAGACATACTCAACGGTATTCCTGGATGTAACCCAGGTCTTCAATAAGGTGTGACATGAAAGCCACAAATTAAATAAATTATTACCGAAGTAGTGCGTAGAAATCTTGACCTCTTCCATCACTATGAGAACCTTCAGAATTAAACAAGAAAATGTAAAAAAGAATAGTACTCAAACACAAATACAGATAATATTATTGGCTAATAGGTAGAAGCTCAAAACTATTAACACAGAACAAAGTCCTGATTTACAACCAAATCATCAAACCAATATTGGCATATGGTGCTCAACTATGGAGATGTACCAGTAAATCAAACATTAAAAATATAGAACAATTTCAAAGCAAAGTATTGAGAAGTATGAGAATATATCTTGTTGCTAGACAGGAGAGAATGTGCTGCCAGATATCCTGAACGAACGTACTACACTAGAAGGGTATTTTGGCGACTGGCAATACGTTTAATGCAAACGGGAAATGTACGGTCCAAATGAGGACGGTATTATAAACGTTCTTGCGTACGTGGAAACGGATCCGCATTTAAGCACAAGAAAAACTTGAATAGATCTAGGTGTAAGTGTCAGTTTGGTGTTCAGAATTAAAAAAAAACTATGGACAGATAAGGCCACTTTTGCTAGCTGCGACAGGGTAAATTTACCTAATATGCACAAACAAATCCTCATTAGATGATGCGGGAAGTGGATCACTAAAACGGGTGGAGTGTAAATGCGTGGTGCGCGTAGGACATAGAATTATCGGGTCTACTATTTTTAATGGCCATTCAAATGGTGAATCTGATTCAAACTTTGTACAAAATGACTTGCCTATTCCTTTAGAAGATATTGCGCTTGATCAAAAGACATACATGTGGTATCAGCATGATGGATACCTAGCACACTTTTCGCAATGGATCCGTAATTTTTAAATATTACGTACCTAAACCGCTGGATTGGAAGATATAGTTTGTTTACGTGGTCACTTAGATCACCGGGTTTAACTGTGTCAGATTTTTACTTATGGCCACGAACAAATTATCTGGTTGTTTTCCCAAAAAGTTTTCCATTATTATTGTATTATTTCTTATGGTCCGTAGGCCTTTAAACGCACTCCAAATTTTACCTTTTACATAATTTGGGGTAGTCCGAAGCCTAAAGTAGGAAGGGAGGCACGAAATATGACATAATACAACATCATTGTTACTAATCCAACCTACACACATGCGAAACTATGGCAATAACCAATTCTTCAATTAAAGTGTTAAAAAACTATTCTTTTGTCAACAACTCTTAAAGGAAGATATAGAAGCGCGGTTTTCTCTTTTCTTAGTTATACGGTATGATTTAAGTTTTAAGTTTAAGTTTTCGGAGCAAAATCAAACAAACTGTCATTATTACAAATTGCGTCCTCCAGCAATTTTATTAGGAACTGTACTAGTAGATACGACAATTAAATGTACTTTCCATTCTCTTCCAAACAAGCTTATGTTTACTAAAATCTGATAAGTCGTTTAGAAGTAACAGCGATTTAAACGATTACACCTTCACTGACTTCCTCTACTCTAAACCAAAATGATGTAGAATTGTTTATGCTTTCTAATGATGTAAAAAATTAGAATTTTAATATTTATTATTCAATTGTGCTTCCTTGCGGCGAAATACGGAACTTAAAAATAATTACCATTTTCTCATGGTTACTTTAGTATAAATTTGTACGCCCACTAGTTTTCGAGATATGGCCGTTGACCGACCTTAATGAAACAAGTAGGTCAAGGGTGGTTACATCGAATAATCATTAAAATTATATATTGGATTTACATCGTCTAAAAATCAAGTAGTAAATTATACCTCTTCTCAAAAACTAATTTATGTTATGGTACGTTTGCTTCGCTATGAACTGCACTATTAAAGAAAAAGAACCAAAGTGGCACCCATATGCTTCGGTTCAACTAAGTTTCGATGTTTTGATTTTTAAATATGCGTTAAAGTTTTAAGTGTATTTTATACATGGTAATTAACATACTGTGAACTAATTTGGTTTGTGCCTAAAACTTTTGTCGAATATTTAAAATTTTTTGATAAGAGCTCAATGCCTTAGTCTGCTACGAAATTTTTTGGAATATTATTGAATTCTTTACTTTGCATTGATACGCCTCTACAAACTTTGATAATTTACATTAGAGAGTTAATATGTATTTACTGTTCATGCTATCTAGGTTCAAAAGACTTACCAAATCCAAGTAAATTATTTCAAACGCACACGAAGCAGTTATTATCGCTTACGGGCCAAACACTCACTACATCATCAGCTCGTAAAGATAAAGTGCAAGCAATCGACATAGCTCAGTGGTATAGGCGGGGTTCTTACTTATTCCTCCAAAAGGGTACTCCACACAACTCAATGACGTCAATATGAGGAAAATATGTCACAATGGCACTTCCTGTTAAATAAATTTATAGCGGGAAAACGTCATGAACTAGATCTTAAAATAATGGCCTAACAGGAAACCATAATGTTACCTCGACAGAAAACACTGGCCTGCATCCAAAGTTCTACTGCAAACATCTCTACGCAAAGCTCACTTAAACTCAAAAGCTGCATTTAAAATCCGTCAAATGGCGATAATAAAACTGAAATAACCAAAACGACAGGTCGATACGATAATTAATAATTCAATTTAGAATGAATATACGTCACACAAGAAAAACAAACGCCATCAAATTTTATAAAATCCAATAATTTAATAAACGTCAATATCGGTGCCGTAATACCAAATGCGTAAAGAACACAGCAAATTCTCAAACATATAAACTTGCTTACCTTTAATTGCAAACCAAGTAAAACGGTGAATTCAGCTGGTATGTTCCTAAAATACTTCAAAAATAATATTCGCAAACCAAACACTAGCGTACAACAAAAAACAGCTGATCGATTAACGATTTATTCACATTAATTTACGTTACGTTAAACTTATCTTCAAACGCAATTATATCAACCAAATAAAATACTAATTATCACATAAATTGTTACGTTACAGCTTGTATTAAAATAATGAAAAGTTATCAAACGTCGTCGGTATAAAGTCGCATAAATCCAAAAATTCTTGTAGAGTTAATACATTATTCGGCACCCTGAACGTAAACAAATTATCTAATATTTTAAATGTTGAACAAACGTAATAATAATAACGCTGTGAGAAAAGAATACGATTACAAATATATGTAGACTTAGAAAAATAATACCAAATTCATAAACACTGTTCATATATTAAAATAAAATTACACATAAAGGATAATTAATACCCGGTGTGTTGATGCAGCAAAAACAATAAAGCATTCTATTTCATATAATTTACTAAACAAACGGGAGTGACGCTTGCAAGCTTCGTGTTTTCGCAATATTCTTGTAAGCCCCCATGTTGGGTGCCAATTTGTAAGCCGCTACCCCTTTACTTCCTTTACTTTATCTAATTTGAATTCATGTCAAATGTAAACCCAGACGTTAGGGTCAATTTGTAACTATTGTCTCATCAAATCGAGACGTTAGGGTCAGATGTAAACTTACTCACTTTATTTATTTAAGGCACCAAGGGTAAGTACTTAAATAGCCGGGCGGCGTTTACTGTAAATTGTGGCGTGTACAATTGCCTTGGACTAACTACAATCGAAGAAAGGTCATGATCGAGATTTGATTGGCTGAAAGATTTCAACAAACAACTAAATTTATTCCCTATAATTTACAATTCTAAATATTTTACTTAGTCTACGTTTATTTCAACTTAACCTAAATAAAACATGTAACAAAAAAATTATTTACAAAACACAAACAGGGTATGATCCTCCAAGTGTGGACACGATATTGTCAATCCTAACACGGTGGTAGTCTCGGGCGCCAGGATAGTGAGTTGTCTTATAGTACAACTGTTTAGGTAATATGGAGCTGGAGCGTAAAGAAGCTTCCCACCAACCATATTTGGATTACAAAAGTTAAAAAACCAACACAGTATCGACTTTTGTTATAATTCATTCGCAAATCAATTTCTTATTGATAATTTCCCATTATAATTAAACCTGATTTTATCTTAAAGAGAATAAAATTATTCTTAAGTTTTGATTATTTATATATATATATATATATATATATATATATATATATATATATATATATATATATATATATATATATATATATATATATATATATATATATATATATATATATATATATATATATATAAGGGTATGAGATTTTAAAGAGGATTTGTGATTTCATCTTCAAGAGAATAAAATCAATATTCTTAAGCTTTAACTATTTATGTATATGAAAACTATATTTATATACGAATTCGAGAAATAAACGGTATGAGAGTTTAAAGAGGATGAGCGCTTTATGTAATGTCGGTTAAAATAGTACGTTGACCTGCGTTCAGAGAATCACTTTTCTAACAGAATCGGTTTACTCCTTTTTCTTTTATGTAGAAAAAGGATAGTTGCGTGTTTATTTGCGACGAAAACTTGTTTTCCTTTTTAATTGAGATTCTTTTAAATCGTTTCGGGAAAATCCTATTTTATGTACAGGACGATGTCGATCACGTTATCGAATTCTGCATACACCAAATTTCGGTGAGCGCTTCTTTAAACCCGACTTCCAGCCGAAGGGAACCGTTTCTAACTAAATTCGTACTAGCGTTTGCAGACAAGTCAGGTGTTAGGTCAAAGGCCATTAAACAGTAGCCGATGGGGTAATCACTTCTTGATATATCGTTACCTTCACATTCAAAAAATGAATGCCCGTACCAGAGAATAAGGTGTGGTACGCTCTTACATATAAACCATTAGCTGTAAAGTCTGGTTCTAAGGCCTTCGAAGGAATTTGTTGTCCGTCAATATATAACGACTCGTAGTTAATATTGCAGTGATGAAAATTGAACGGGTTTGAGGGGTAATCACCGTTGAAGGCTTTATTTGCTACAAAGCCTAAGATGTATCATTTAGGTAACTGACCCAGGAAAAATTATCCAATGATTTTCGCTGTATGCCTGCTGGTATAGTTAACACCTTTACGTTGGCCCTTGTAATAGGGTATTTTGCGGTGGTTGTTTCTAAAGCTTTAGCGTGCGCAATTAGAATAGTTGTATTCATTCGCATACGTCTCACCAGTAAACTAGCGTCTATAATTCGCGCCTTGTAAGTTGAAGCGAGTGCCGCCATTAACCTAAAGGTATCTCTTGGTTGTACAAATTTAGCCTTTAACTCAACACCACTTATGAGAAACTTTTTTTGATTACACAAATCCGAATGCACGTGACCAATCATCTCTATCTGTTTCCCGGTAGCCGCAAGTGTTT
Source organism: Vesta saturnalis (assembly GCA_036346205.1). Taxonomy (NCBI): domain Eukaryota; kingdom Metazoa; phylum Arthropoda; class Insecta; order Coleoptera; family Lampyridae; genus Vesta; species Vesta saturnalis. The sequence continues at coordinate 2,874,556 of JARFJB010002187.1, forward strand.
GACGTTTTAAGAAACCGTTATTTGCGTTTCCCAGTGTATTCATCTGTCCAGCCTAGATGTGAACTTTTGGCCTCCTTTCCATAATTTAGCAGCGTTTCGATATATGAACGGTAGGCGTAGGTGTTGGTTGGTTGTGACACCATCTTCTGATTTAAGTGAACCTCCATCTGTGAGAAAAGCGAATGCATCCAATTGTTTACCGGTGCGTCTGTAAGTGTTGTATCATCTTGCTTTAGTACTTTAGCTGTGATGTACAACATGGTCGGGCTTAAATCTATGTAATCGTTTCCATTTCCGGGGACTACAAGTTCTATTAGGGAGTCATCACTCAGAGCTGATAAGGGTTTGTAAAATATCCATTCACCGCTCTCGATACTTGTCTGCGTCGATGGTAAAGCGAACAAGTCCAATTCGGACTTGACGCATTCACACGATTGGGCATGTAGGAAAGCCATTATCTTGAAAATATATCGTCGTAAGTAGGCTTCTTCTTAGCAACAGCTCTCGGTAGAGACTGGTTATTATCGAACAGACGTACTCTTTTATAACCCGAACCCTCCATCATTTTATCGATTTTCTAGTCGGCTTTACTACCAGTCTCGTGAAATCTTTCTTGAAACGAATCCTTAATAGGTCGATCCTCTATGACGCCACCAAGAATATTAGCACCCGTTCTAAGAGCTTCTTTTCCAATAGCCTTTGCGCCAGACTTACATAACGGTATTATACTTCTAAATATACCACCTAACCAGCTCCCTATTCCATGACCACGTTGATATGGCGCACCTCTGTAGATAGAGCCGATACCATTACCGGGCTGATTCATGTAATATTGCTGATAAGGGCAAACTATTATTGTACTTTCTTAAAGTGTAGCCTCAGATACGACGTTCCAAACTCAAATGGCATTGCTGCACCCGTATCTGTTTTTATATTAATCTCGATGTTTTCAAATTCCGGTGTCATCACCGGTATGTAGTGTGCAGACGAAAAAACCACATCTTTATGACTCCCGTAAGCATAGTTTTCTCAAGTAATATTTATTATACGCATAAGCGGAGATAAAACATCACCCACAATTTTGGCATAATTTGCCGAAGCGAATCGTATCACGTACCAGCCATCTTCAATATAAATGATCTTCTCGTTGTCGCGTTGAAAATATTCTGCGGCCTTTTTTAATATCGTTTCTAGCACGTTCTCGCTAGGTGGCTCTGTTCTATAATAAATTAAATTGTCTGTTGCACTTACAACGGCAAAAGAACATGGGTGCTGAATATCCGATATCCCTACAACCCACGACCCCGTTAATATTATTCACTTTGGTAGCTGCGTAATAAAACTTGATGTCATATTACCTGGAAAATACGTCATAGAGCTATTACTCAATAAGGTAAGATAAAACTCCATTTTTATATATCTCTCAATTGCCAAGCTAACACCCAGCTATTAAATTTGTCACTGTATCCACGCCACTTGACCAGGTATTGTTTATATCGCCCACGGCCCTTCTCTGGTAGAATCTTATCGACTTTGAATAGAGTATCTTTATCAACCGTAACAACTTGCAATTCTTCTTCGTAAAAGGCACCTTCAACAGGATCGTTATTAAGATCTACTATTCGATAAACAGGTGGTCTTCTTTTTATCACCGCACTAATTGTAAAAACTTCCTCGCTCCAATTCGTTTCACATCCCTTCTCAAAGGTGTACTTAGTTCTGGCGATTCTGACATGCTCACCAACTTTATATTTAGGATGGCGTACTGGACCTAAACCTTTCGCGTACAGGTTATTCCACACCTCCAAAATGTTTTTATCGTTTACAGCCGCGGGGGCCATCTTTATACTTGAATGAGGGCTATTGTAAGCAGTCACAAGTCCTTCGAGTACATCAATATACCTGTAGGAATTTTTGTAAGTGAAATAACGCCACATCTTTGTTTTCAATGTTTTATTAAATCTTTCAACTACAGATGCTTTTATATCGGGGTTATTTGTTACATAGAAATTGATATTTTGTTTCTTGAAAAAGTTTTGTACACTGCTCGCCACAAACTCTTTGCCTTTATCCGTCTGTAGATTTGCCGGAGTATTGTCGCAATCCTTAAAAATACCAGCGAATGCTTCAATTACAGATGAGGCTGTCTTCGTTTTAAGTGCTCTTGCCCATGCCCTCTTGCTAAATACATCAATTACCGCTAGTATGTAGTTGTATCCACTATTGTGTTTTCTTAAAGTTGGCATATCACAAAGATCCGCTTGCCACAACTCGTGAAGGTTACTCACAATGTATTTATTTCGTGGAAACTTTTTTCTGACTGGTTTAAGTACCGTATAAGCTTCCTGTGCCTGCAGCCAATTTTTTACTTCACCATATTTTCTTTATCTTTTACAGCATTAGTTAAAAGTGTTATACCAGCGAACCCTGCTGGGTGAGAGGGATCATAGTATGCAGCATCCATGTTATGTCCGCCACGAATCCCAATCTAGTGAAATTTCTCTTCTTCTTCTTTGAGAGATTCTTCTCGGTGTTTCCCGCGTTTCACTATGAACATCGTAATTCTCACCTATAGTTGTTGTGAGGTTCCGTTCAACGCTGGGTGACACAGAAACATCATACCTTTGCGTATTTCCGATAAACTCTCGTGGTACATTTATCTCTTTAATGTACGTCGCAAACTGACGCCAACCGCGCGGGTTTGTAGTTTTTCGTTTTATTAACGTATCGATAATGTTTGAATGTGGTATGAGCTCTTGTGACAGTACCCCTTTTATCCCAAAAAAATCGCTGCTCGTATTCAGTATACGTAACAAAGCCTTGCCTTTTCTCTTATATGAAGGCGGAAGTGTTGATACTATTTCATCGTCCGCTCGACCTTTGCGTTTCGGTAAATCTCTAATATCACCGCTGATTGTTATGCTGGTGGGCTGACGTAACTGATTGGAAAAGTGTAGATACCTTTGAAGAACTTGGTTGCACTGCTGCCATTTGTCATGGTCGGTCATTTTGGTTTTTAAAACTTTACCCAGCTGCGTTAAAATATTGTTTTGTGTAACATCTGGTGCCTGTAAGCGCTGTATAAAGTTCATCGGTAGAATAATCATCTTTTTCAGGTTGTGATCTATGGTTATTGGAACAGATTACCTAGGATTCCGCCGAGTAATGGTCCTAACAGGAGTGGTAAAAATGCAACACCTTTCTGTACAAGGAACTGTTTCTTCTTTTTTATGGATTCGCCTCTCTGTGCCAAACGTCTTAAAGTGTGCTTATGTTGAGACAGTCGCTGCTTCTGATCAGCTGACAGAGGTACACGACGTTTTAAAATGTTATGTGCACACTCGCAAATACATTCTACCTGCTTACTATCCAAACATTTCAATAAAGCGTCACGTTGACTTTTAGTTAATCTGGCTAATGCATGCAGGATATCAGTGTTCTCGCTTAAAACGTCAGCCATCATATATGATGCAATCTTTATGACTGTGAGGCTTAAACCCTTTTTTCGCTATACATACCTGGCAGATACCTTGATGCCCTAATATGTTTGTTCTATAAAGTGGCACCGGTGTATTCTGTTTTAAATCGAACAATAAATATCCGTGCGGGTTTGAAGTGGCATCTTAGTACGCGGCTTCTAAAAATTTCTGGTTGTCAGGCGAAATCTGTCTTGCTAAATATTGTATCTGAGCTCTGTCATGTGGGTTCTTAAACAAAATTATGTAATGTGCGTTGAGAGAAATATCCCGCTATCCACGTGCTTGATGAAATATGTTCTGCGTTAAGAAAAAACAGTTAGATTTCGATGATGACAACCCTTTGTAAAAATATCAACCACAGAGCCGTTCGTTTCACGCATTAGATCGTCAATTATTATTAAGACAGGTTTTTCTCCGTCAAACTGTTCCATATCAGGTAAACCCTTTTGAAATTCCACAGAGAGATTTTTGAATAGAGGCTGCCACTCACTGTAAAACCAGATAATTTTTTCAAAAGCTGTATCGCAGGCAGTTTCGATATTTTTTAGAAAATCCACGATAAAATACGATTTCCCACCACCCGACGGACCCGCAACTGACTGCTTAAACTGACCTTCCATCTTAAATCGCTAAACGATACTAACAGATACTCTACCAGCAACCTCGTTTAAATAGACTAAAAAACATCATTTTCAATCAGAATGCTAACCCTCCAATCACCGGGTCAAAAATCATCTACAAGATAATTGCCAGAAATAGTTGTCACCCTACCCTAGCCCTAAGACCAACTCCAGGTCCAAGACCAACCCCAACCCCAAGACCAAGCCCAGCCCCAAGACCTAGCCCAAGTCCGAGACCAACCCCAAGTCCAAGATCAAACCCAAGGCCTACATCTGCCCCTCACGTGAGCAAGTACAAAAAAGGCATGGCTGTCAAAAAAGGCTCTAATTAGGGTTGAAAATTCTATCAAGGGTTGAAAAAGGCCTCCGAAAAGAAACCATAGGGGTAGAAAAACGCGTCGTACACGTGAGCAGCCATAAAATAGGGGTGAAAAAATACGTCCTACACGTGGGTGAGTAAAAAACAAGAATAGTTATGGATGAAAAAGGTTGAAAAAGGCCTCTGAAAAGAAACCATAGGGGTGGAAAATACGGTCGCACACGTGGACGCATAAAAACAAAAATAATTAGGGATGAAAGGGGTTTGAAAAAGGCCTCCGAAAGGAAACCATAGGGGTGGAAAATACGGTCTCCCACGTGGGCGTATAAAAAGTGAAAGTGGGCGAGGCTTGTGACGTAAAAAAATTGGAGGGGATGGTGCCCCTGTTCTACTTATATTAAATATATGACATAGTGGTTTGGAGAATACATACATACAATCTTTAAATATGTGCCCAGGAATACTGTCAACACCTAATGAAAATTTATAATAAAATACTTATCTTTTTTGGGATTTTTTAATGGTGTACTTTAAATTATACAATCTAAACGTTTCGATAACACTTACAGTTATCTTCGTCAGTAGTAATGTTTGTTAAAAATTGTTAAAGATGTAGTAAACAATTTTGTCAAATTTGACAAATTAAAACATAAACATAAGCCTGCTATTAGTATAACAGTTTGGGAAACATAAAGCCAACTATAAAATTTTTTTAGTAAAGAATAACTAGGTCATAAAATTAAATATTATTAAACTGCCTCAAAGATGACAAACCAGAACACTCTCTACGACGAAAGCTAACAATGTAATTTGCCAGCCAAAAAACACATTTAACAAAATTTAATCGAGTTATGATGTAAGTGTAAAGTTGTGAATAACTTCAATTTTAAAATTATAGAAGCATTCACAAATCCAAACATTACATCAAATAAAATAACCCAGTTAAATCTAACAAAGAGATATCTTTATCAATAATTGGAAGTGTTATTAACAATGAAAAGCACAATGCAGAACGTTCTTTGTAATTTTTAATTTCAATTTAATTTCAACTACTTATGTTAAATTATAGGCTGTGGTAATTTAACATATAATTGGTAAAGCATTTGCTTCAAGGTCTAGGAAAAACACAGCAAAAAACTTAGACATACCAAAAGTTAAAAATAAATTAAAATCAAGGCGTATCATTATGCTTTTTTTTAATTATAAGATGCCAAAACCTATTTAAACGGAGATTTTCTTCTTGTCTATTAAAATTATTCCGGTGTTTATATATTTCAATAGCTTCACGTTGCAAACGAACATAATAATGGGTTTATCTTGACAATATTTCCATATTGTCAAATTGAATGTCGTGATTTAGATTATTCAGGGCATGGTCAGCCACAGCAGACCTCTCTGGTTGACCCAATCTTTCAGTGGAATAGTAAATTTTATGAACAGATTGAAGGTGTAGCTATGGGTAGCCCCCTTAGTCCTGTTATAGCTAATTTTTATATGGAAAAATTTGAAACATTAACGTTACAAAATACACCTAAAGAACCTTCAGTTTGGTATAGATATGTAGATGACACATTTGTTATTTGGAGACATGGAGAAGAAGCACTGCATGAGTTTTTGGTTTTTATAAATGGTATACATCCTGGTATTCAGTTTACCATGGAAAAAGAAACTAATCGAAGTTCACCATTTCTTGACATATTAATATCTAAAAATAATAATTCACTATCTTTTAAGGTTTACAGAAAGCCGACACACACTGATAGATACCTTCATAAATTATCCAGCCACCATCCACGTCAAAAAATTAGTGTAATCAAATCTTTAGTAGATCGAGCAAAACGAATTTGTGACCCTGAATTTTTGAATGATGAATATAAATATTTAAGAAAATCCTTACAAGATAATGGATATTCACTTACAGATATTAATAATGTTATTACACCTTCTAGGCGTAACCTTAAAGAAAAACCAGTTCTTAATGTTGGTACTGCTTTTCTTCCTTTTATAGCTAATGTTACAAATAGAATTGAAAAAATCCTAATCAAATATGGCATTAGGACTATTTCTAAACCTACAAGAAAAATTAAAGAACATTTAAGATCACCTAAAGATGTGTCAAACCCTTTATCATCTTCCGGAGTGTATAAGTTATCTTGTTCATGTGGAAAAGTATACATCGGGACCACAAAACGTAGCTTTGATACAAGACGCAAAGAACATATGAGATTTTGTAGATTGGGTCAACCAGAGAGGTCTGCTGTGGCTGACCATGCCCTGAATAATCTAAATCATGACATTCAATTTGACAATATGAAAATATTGTCAAGACAAACCCATTATTATGTTCGTTTGCAACGTGAAGCTATTGAAATATATAAACACCCGAATAATTTTAATAGACAAGAAGAAAATCTCCGTTTAAATAGGTTTTGGCATCTTATAATTAAAAAAGAGCATAATGATACGCCTTGATTTTAATTTGTTTTCAACTTTTGGTATGTCTAGGTTTTTTGCAGTGTTTTTCCTAGACCTTGAAGCAAATGCTTTACCAATTATATGTTAAATTTCCACAGCACTATAATTTAACATAAGTAGTTGAAATTAAATTAAAATTAAAAATTACAAAGAACGTTCTGCATTGTGCTTTTCATTGTTAATAACACTTCCAATTATTGATAAAGATATCTCTTTGTTAGATTTAACTGGGTTATTTTATTTGATGTAATGTTTGGGTTTGTGAATGCTTCTATCATCTTAAAATTGAAGTTATTCACAACTTTACACTTACATCATAACTCGATTAAATTTTGTTAAATGTGTTTTTTTGGCTGGCAAATTACATTGTTAGCTTTCGTCGTAGAGAGTGTTCTGGTTTGTCATCTTTGAGGCAGTTTAATAATATTTAATTTTATGACCTAGTTATTCTTTACTAAAAAAATTTTATAGTTGGCTTTATGTTTCCCAAACTGTTATACTAATAGCAGGCTTATGTTTATGTTTTAATTTTTCAAATTTGACAAAATTGTTTACTACATCTTTAACAATTTTTAACAAACATTACTACTGACGAAGATAACTGTAAGTGTTATCGAAACGTTTAGATTGTATAATTTAAAGTACACCATTAAAAAATCCCAAAAAAGATAAGTATTTTATTATGAATGTTAATGGTGAAAGTTTACATTTTCATAATGAAAATTTTTTTAAATGACAGATCACATCGTTCTGAGTAATATTTACATTAATTTTATAGTATATATAGTATAGTAATTAAAATCCTCACATTGGGAACACGGTAAGTTTGAAGATTTGATAAAGAAAAAGTTGAAATAATCTGCTAACGTGTCAGCTATTTCCTGTCTTGATATTACAACCTTATTATTTAATTTCATGCAACATGGTATTATTGAACTACTCTTTTTTGTATTTACAAAGTTACTGTTCATATTAAATCCAGGCAATAATTGTTTTTGTTCACGACAGAATCGCGTTGACTTAAGTTAAAGAATTCAACACAATTTTATACCACATCGATAATTTGGAGCTTGAAGATAACTTTTGGGGTATTTTGTAACACATTACTCTAGATATTTCACATAAGCAGTTGAAATCTCTTTTTTCACTTCAAGTCTAATTTGGCGATATTTTAGTTGTACGATGAGACTCCTTGTTCCCAAATATTGTTTTCTGTCCTTCTCTTCTAAAGTGATATTTTTTATGATATTTATGATTGAACCATTTTGGATGTTTTGATGATGTGGAGTTTTTGGAACAAATTTTAGAATTAATTTATTTTAGAATAAAAATTATTTATTAACTTATCTATATCACCAGTACCATTATCAATAATATCACAGCATTCATTTTCGATAGCTTTGTATAATTCTATGAAGTATTTTTTTTTAATTTAGTTTTTCGGCACCATTTATACAGCTGTATTTAATATGTACAGGGTGACCAACTAAGAATGCGAGGTACTATATCTGGGAAACTATCCATCGTAGAGGCTTGCACAAAAAAATTTCTTACTAAAACGGCCAATACAAAAACCTGGAAAATATTTTCAAGTTTCTGAAATGGTCGCTAGGGGGCGTAACTGCAATCATGAATCTAAGAAACTGATGTTTCTGTGAATTCTGCTATATTAACCTAATAAAAAATAACTGATCTTTAAAGTCGAGGATAATCTGAACTGTTTTTGTTTGGCGCTTTTGGACGTATGTCTAAAAATAAAGTGGTGGGGCGTATTCAAAGGTTTCCTTAAATAACCCCCTGTATCTTCGAAACAGCTAAGCCGATTTTAACAAGCTTGGGCGCCTAGAAATGAGCTGTTCTTGGGCTACAAATGTTATAATATTTGAAGTTTTGTTAGTTTCACATGTCGTCGCTAGAGGACTTTGTTTGACATTCCGACAGAAACGGTTGATTTTCGCAAAAAAATTAAATGCATTAGTATGACTTTTTTTTCATCAACAAGTAGCTAAATGATGCTTAAACAAGCTCGCGAAAACCTCATCTCGATATCTTGTTCCTAACCTAAAATATCGGCCAAAGAAGACTTTATTCGAAAATCCCTTAAATTTTTATTTTTTTTAACTATATTTTTCTGGAATTGTTTTTATTATGTAAGTTGTAGCCCTAAAAAGGACCGATTTAAAGGAGGAAGGTTTTTAATGCCCCAGTAGATGCTTGAAATGGTGACCATCACGTTCTATGCATTGATGAAGCTCTCTTGACTGGACAAAACTGCAGCTTCAATTTCGGCTTTCCGTATGTTACGTATTGCGTTACGAATTCAGTTTTTCACATCTTCTCTAGTAGTAGGTTGAGTCCGAAACACGATGTCCTTTAAGCGCCCCCATAAATAAAAATCGAGGCAAGTTTGTAAATTGTGTAATGATATAAAAATTAATGATAAATAAATTGGTTGTAAAAATGTTCTCTAAACAAATCGTCAAACTATCTACAGATACAAACTATTCACCAAAAATAATGCCTTTGACTCAGTCGGTTGATTAACGTAGGGTGGTTCAATCTTTTGATTTGCTTAATTGCCACAATTTCTGCTCGATTACTACCACTGAACATCAATATAATTGCCATGTAACACTAATAAAAATGATCTCGGACGCCAAGTTATTTTTTTTTAATTATGCTCGGAATAACTAAACCGAGGTTGTTTACAATAAAAATTCTACCAAAATGTAAATAATAAAATATATACAAACTACGTTTATTAACAGTTAATGATCGGCTTAAATAAAATATATCTTAAATTACTAAATAATTGTTATAAATATAAATACCTGTACAAAATATAATAAATCTTCTTGAGAACCCCTGGTATTATAAAAAATAAATGCGGAAATGCAAACCAAGGTGATGTAATCCTTGTATCAATGTTGCGCAATATCTCGAAATAATACTTTACGTTGTAAACCACACCCAAAATGGAATTTTCCTTCCCATAAATTTATTTTCATGAAATTGAATAATCCGTTTATTGCATTTTCTTGAAATTTTGAATGCAAAAATTGCAATCATAATATGAAAGCGTACGTAAAAATAGAATTAAACGTGTAACTAAAATGTAATTAAAGTAGAAAAGTAAAGTAATAAAAGTGTAAATCAAAGTGCCTGCAAAGAGCAAATATTTTAATTTTTAGTTGTTTTAGAGTTAAATTATCTTACCATTAATTCAATGGCACTTTTTACAAAATTTAGGTGGAAACCCAAAAATTGATTCCTGCATCGAACGGCGTACCACAAGAAGTGAAAAAGGACGCTTTAGGATGTCGGATGATGATGACGCGTTGCGCGAAAATATTTGCCCAAAGAATTACGTCAACGATGACGCGTTGCGCGAAAATATCGAGCAGAACAAAATAATTTAAAGAAGTGGGAGTATAAACCCTTAAGAAAATGTGCAACTTAAGTTACACCAAAATGCAAATTAAGTTGCCTACTACATACCTATAAATCATTAATTAAATTTTTTTTCTTATATTTACAATTAAATGAACGAAGGACATAAATTACGGTATATTTTAATACAACTCAAAATGGGTTGTTACAAGTTAAGTCTGGCGTTCGCGGAGGCCATGGAAACAGACTTCCTCTTCCAATCCACCGCTGTTGAAATACTGCATTAATATGCTCTCGCACATTAATAGCAAAATGTGCTGGGCAACCATCCAACTGCAATAACAATTTTTGCCTTGTTTCCAGAGGCACATCTTCCAACAACAACGGTAATTGATTAGCCAAAAAGTCAAGAAATACATTGCCATTTAGGGGTTCCTCGAAAAAATATGGCTCAATAATTCTGCCTCCCAGTATGCCACACCATACATTTAAACTCCAACGCCCTTGGCGCTGAACTTCACGCAACCAATGAGGATTTTCTGCAGACCAATAATGCATATTGTGCAGATTGACTCTCCCGTCACTACTGAAGGTGGCTTCATCGGTCCAAAGAATTTGAAATAAAAATTCTCTATTTTCGTGTATGATGCCTAACATCCAATGGCAATAGTCTAACCTTCGATCAAAATCTTCCTCTCTCAAGGTCTGATGCAAAACGATATTCTTAAAGTAATTAAAAAAAGTTTAAACGAATACTTATATATTTTGATGGCCATTAGAACTTACCTATGGCCCTTCAAAATATTTTGAGCCGTTGTCCATGATATGCCCAACTCAGTGGATAATGGTCTTGTGCTAACGTGAGGATTTCCTTCAATATAGCGCAGTACACGGTTAATATTTTCTTGTGTTCTTCCAATTCTTTGCCGTTGAAACGTAGGCCGAAAACTACCATTGGCTCGTAAGCTCGCCACTAATCAGGGAGAAACTCTTACATCGCAAGGGCGCCGATTTGGATATCAAGCCGCGTAAACTCTTTTAGCTACTGCGCCATTCTGAAGACATTCAAAATAAACCGCAAGCATATCAACAGCTTCATTATTCGTAAAACGCATTTTGAAAACACCAAAATTGCTCAAGGTAACGCGAAAGTATTAGCAACTATTGACAATTTGAGGATTATGTATGTTTTGTTTAGGTATCTGTTTCCATTGCCTGCTTCTATTAATTGTATTTTTCGTATATATCCATAGTGAATATGCATTTAAGCAACCAAAAAATAGGCCTTTCGTATACCTTTTAGCATTGCTTACTTGCCCATAGTAATTTCAAAAAGGGTGATTTTATTCTGGTGAATGAATTTACAAACATTTAAATCACAATTTCTAGGTAACCTATTCAGAGCCGAAATTGAAGCTGCAGTTCTGTTTACCCATAAGAGGCCTCAGCAACGCGGAGAGTGATGGTGAGCATTTCGAGCATTTACGGGGGCATTAAAAACCTTCCTCCTGTAAATCGGTCCTTTTTAGTGCCACAACTTACATAATAGAACCAATTCCAGAAAAATATAGTTAAAAAAAAAATGAAAATTTAAGGGATTTTCGTATAAAGTCTTCTTTGGCCGATATTTTAGGTTGGGAACAAGATATCGAGATGCGGTTTTCGCGAGCTTGTTTAGGCATCATTTAGCTACCTGTTCATGAAAAAAAAGTCATACCAATGCATTTAATTTTTTTGCGAAAATTAACCGTTTTTGTCAGAATGTCGAACAAAGCCCTCTAGCGACGACATGTGAAACTAACAAAACTTCAAATATTATAACATTTGTAGCCCAAGAATAGCTCATTTCAACGCGCTCAAGTTTGTTAAAATCGGCTTAGCCGTTTCGAAGATACAGGGGGTTATTTAAAGAAACCTTTGAATACCCCCCCACCACTTTATTTTTAGACATACGTCAAAAAGTGCTAAAAAAAAGTTCAGATTATCCTCGACTTTAAAAATCAGTTATTTTTTTATTAGGTTAATATAGCAGAATTCACAGAAATATCACTTTTTTAGATTCAAGATTGCAGTTACGCCGCCTAGCCGCCATTTCAGAAAAATGAAAATATTTTCCAGGTTTTTGTATTGGCTTTTTTTTGCGCTAGCCTCTACGATGGATAGTTTTCCAGATACAGTACCTCGCATTCTTAGTTGGCCACCGTGTACATTCGCTGTTTGGAAGACTAGTGGTGGGTGATGAGGGTCAATGTTAAAGATAGGGTCAGAAACTGTCGACACAGTACTGTTCGTATTAGGAAATATTAAATCTAGGCAATAATTGTTTTTGTTTACGACAAAATGCTGTTGACTAGTTAAAGAATTCGATGATAGGGATAATATTGCTTAATACTAAAATCTCCTACTATTATAACATTGTTGTTATAAAATTGAGTAGTATGTTGATATATATATATATATATATATATATATATATATATATATATATATATATATTGAGATGTTTAGAAAGAGGTAATAGAAGTATCGGACAGCTTACATGACATTTGGGTCATAAAAAGGGGTAATTTCTGGCTCGAGACAAGTGCGAGACACAATTTTACATAAATATGGTTCACGATGTGTTTAAAATAAATTTATTTGGTATAAATTGATCTGAATATCATTTGCTAAGTTTGGTTTCATCATAAAAAGCAATTTGTTGCTACCAAAATTGTCAAAGATGTTAAATATCATTATTTTCGTAGAGTCATTTTAGTAGTGCAATTTTACAATAAAATTCAATTTTTCAAAGTTAATTTGGCAAGTAGATATTTCACAGGTGTTTAAACATGGACTATGTAGTTAGGATTATGTTAGGGATAAGGTATGTTTAGTTTTTAAAAGCAGGAAATACAAAAATTTAGTTAAAAGGGTTATAATATGGATAGTATAGACAATTTTCGCACACATTTTTGTTAGTGAATTAGTGACAAAACTTATAATAAATGATTCACAAGAAGAAAGACATTTAGAACATTTTGGCATACAAACATTTATAGTGCCGTACAATTTATAGTGTAAAAATCCCAAAACAGTGTTAGACGATGAGATATTTTCAATGCAAGACTAAATAACATTATGCATTGCAAATAAGTAGTGTGAACAATAAAGACAAGTTGTACAAACCTTAAACATAACATTTTAGTGCTAAAAACATTTTTAATATGAATTTATTTCATATTTAAAATTTAAGTATGGTTACGTTGTAAATTTTAGATTTTTCACATAATTTTATACTTTTTCCATATTATTAGATTTAGTTTTTGCTCTTAAAGCAAATAATAGATGTTCTTTCACAATATAAATAAGTTTTTATAAGGATACAGCGTTTTATCCGCAAAATTATTCCAAATATAAGGTGATTTCTAGACAAATTTACAAAAACTTAAAATTTTCATTAAAGTAAATGTTTCGAATTTAAAAAGATATGTTTTCTTATGTAAATTGTCCTCAGAATTCCATTTTCGCAAGTAATTTTAGTGTAGCTTGTAAGGGTGTATAGTTAGTAGCTTATTTTGATTAGATTAAGTTGTTTCGTTTATTAGTGGTAGGATTTATTGCTTATTCGGTGTCCTTTTATTCGAAATTTCACATAGTTTTCATTTCTGTTTTTAAATTTCATTTCCGACCATGTATAAGAAAGTTACGGCCAAAATTCCATTTTTGTACAATTCTTAATTTTGATTAGCCAATCACATTCATTGTAAATTTTGCAATATGGCTGTAAAAAAATTGAAATTTCTGTAGCAACCAGAAACCTATAAAAGCAAGAGCTCAGGAAGTCACTCTCTCTCCAGTTTTTGTTCAAAAAGTGAAAAGATTAAAACAGTGTTGCTAATTTAGTGTTTACTTAACCTAATTTATTTTCGTCAAGAAAGTTTACGGTACGAATAATTTCGAGAGCACTTGTTTTTATAACTTCGGTCAAAATTTAAATAGTTCGGTCACCGATACCTGTCGTTGTTAATAAATCATTGCTGTACGATTAATTGATGTCACGATTTTGTGAAAATTTGTTTTCATGTTTTCCGATTTAAAATAATTCTGAATATACCAAATTAAATTCCATTTTATTTGGTGAAAAGTTGTTTTATTTATCCGGACAATTCCTCTTTAATAAATATTATATTTTCGGTAACTAAAATAAAATTGTGTTAACAAAATCTTGGATACTAATAATACATTTTAAACGAAATCAGTCATAAGGATTTAAAACCATTTTAATAAAAGTTACCATAGTAAATAAGTGTTTGGAGGTTGCCGTTTTGGAAAAGAAAACATCTTGAAGTTTGGAGGTTGGAGTCTTCGAGAACCGAGATAGCAGTTGGATATTCGTAACAACAACAGCCGAGTGAACATTGCCTGCCTCCAGCTGAAGTTTGAAGACATCATTCAATCGACAGGAAGGATTGTATCTGTGAGTTTTAAAATTTTTATAACCCTGTTATTGGTATTTCCTGCAATCTATATTTGTTATATGTTATTAATTAAGAATTTTCAATTATTTACCTGTGTAAACACCTGTGAAGCAAATCATTTCCTTTTCTTTTCTAAATTTTCACATTTTGATCCAAACATTAAAATTTCTTAATTATTTGACATTTTTGACAGTTTTAATTATTTTACACTTAAAGTCAGTAACGCATGCGTTAGAAAGCAAAACTTATTCAGACCAAATTTTATACGTCAAATTCAATTAAGTATAGGATATTTCTTATACAAAATATATTATCTTCAACTAAATCCTTGAACCCTTTCCCCATTGAGATCCCTAATCGTAATCATAATAATTTAAATAATATAAACTAAACTAATAAATATACATTACAATTTATTGGCACCGCAACGTGTGGGCACGATTTAGTTTGAAGATTTTGTTATAAAAGCACAAAAAATTTTATAGATATTTAGTTTTTATTTTTCGTTCATTGTTCATTGTTATTGTTATTTGTTATTGTTTATTGTTTATTGTGTTCATTAGTGTTAGGAATTTTATAAAAAGGGGCAAATTTAGTTAGTACGACTAGTGAATGCAAGATCGTAGGGTAACTAGATCAGGAAAAGTTTACGGACCTAAAGATATTGAGGTAAAAGAGAAAAAACAGGATCTAGTTACAAAGATGGAGGATATTGAAAAGGATGTTGAAACACAACAAGAAGGGGGAAGTCCAGTGAGAGAAAGCAAGAGCTTAGACGTGGACATGATAATCGCCATGCTGATGAGAGCCGAAGAAAGTAGAAAGCAAGACAAGAAAGAAGCAGAAGAAAATAGAATAAAAGCAGAAGAAAATATTGATGTTAAATTTAACAAGCTTGAAGAAAATAGAATAAAAGCTGAGGAAAATATTGATAGAAAATTCAACAAGCTTGAAGAAAATAGGAAAGAAGCAGAGGAAGAAAGGAAGGAGGATATGAGACGGCTACAAGAAAGTATCGATAGACAACTGAATAAGTGGGAGAACGATAAAGAGAAGTTAGTGCATAAAATGGAGAAAACGAAGGAAGAATTAAGTAACAGCATGCACCGAGAAAATGATAAGTTATGGGGAACGATTATCGACAATAAGGAGGAGGCAGATGACAAGATCGGCAAGTTGGATAAAAACATTAGAACTGAAACCCGTCTAAGAGAAGAGGCTTCTAACGAAATAAATGATAGAGTAGGAAGGATACATGACATCCACGAACAAATATGTTTCCAGGTGGATAAGAATAAGGATGAGAACAAGAAACAGATAGGGGAAATTTGCAATAAACTAAGAATACACGATCATGACCTAGAAGAGTTGAAAGAACGTGAAACACCTCGAAATTTTCAAATCGGCTGGGAAAATTGCATGTGGAATCAAGAGATGCCATATAAATTTGAAGGAAAGAAGCAAGAATCGCCAATGCTATTTTTGAAAAATATAGAAGAATATTTTAACGACATTAAGGACAATAAACAAAGAATGCGTTTGGTGAGAAAGATGCTTAAAGGGAATGCCGAACTATGGTACAATTTAGTACAAGAGCAATGTACCGATTATAAGCACTTCAAGGAATTATTTACCAAACAATATTGGAGTGATGTCCAACAAAATGTAATAAGGGAAGAATTTTCAAGGGCGAAGTATGACAAAACTATGGCACTTCGAGGGAGATTTATGTAATGAAGAAATACCAAATAGCAAGATACTTCACACCACCGATGAATGAACAAGAAATAGTCCAATATTTAGCAAGGCAACTGGAGAATAATGTGGCAGAAAACATTATTCTGCAAAATATAGATAATATAACATCACTACTGCAATTTTAAGAAGATACGATGCATCGAACAGCATCAGAACAGTTACGAAAGAGAGAATTTAACCCTAGGAATTATGGAAATGACAGAAGGGAATATAATTACAGGCACGAAAGAGAGGAAAATAGGAGAGACAATTATAATAGGAATTATGGAAATGACAGGAGAGATTATCAAAATCAATATCATCGTGCTGATAATCGTAGAGAGTATTTCCAAAATGGCAACAATAGAGAAAGCAATTATAGATCGGGAAGAGAGAGGAACAACTTCCAACAAAGACGAGGAGGATATAATAATGGCTACGATAGGAATAGATTTAATTACCACAATCAAGCCAAGGATAATGAACGGGAACATCAGAATAATAGAGAGAATGAAGGAAAGGATCATCGTAGAAATGATATGCAAAAAGAAAATAGAAGGCCATACCAAGAGATCGTGGATGATCAGAATAGGAGGGTGAATAACATCCAGGTACGAGAAGAGAAGGAGGAACCGAGTTGTGGAAGGATTAGTTGGGTCAATGCCATCGTACATGCATCCCAAGATGAAGAAAAGAACACACAAAAGGACTTTGACAAGATCACCGTTCAAAATTTTTAAATACGAGCTTCCTTGTCAACAATGTAAAGACAAACTACCAACATCCTACGGAATTTTTAGAAATTGAACAAAATTCAGAACCAGAAACTGCAAACATTTTATTACCTTTCGTTAACATTAGAATTAAGAATTTAAATTTATTAGGATTAGTTGATACCGGATCAGAAATTTCATTAATACAGGAGAAAATCATCGTAGAGAATAACGATTTATTTAAAGATGAGATCATTAGAATAAACAAAATAGAAGTTATGGCAGCAACGGATAAGAAGCTTAGCACTATAAATAGGATGCTACATACTGAAGCTAAGGTAGGGGAACAGATTTTTCAAACACAATGGTTTATAACTAACAATTTAAAAATGGAGTTAATAATCGGAATGGATTTGATTAAGCAATTAAAATTGATTATCGATGCGCAACATATGAAGATAAGAATTGGTAAAGATGAATTAAACTGGGTACAGCCCTACAATAAAAGATTAAATTTATATAAACCGCATATCCAGTATTTGAAGGTGGAAAGAATTATAAAGGATGAGCAATTCGATATCAATCACATTGGTTACAAGCAAGAAGTTATAAACATTATACAAGAAAATTTGGTGTTGATAAATGAAGAACCTAGCGTAGCAAGTAAATATGTACATAAAATTGAAGTGACAGACGATTCTCCGTTCCATAACAAAATATATCCTATTCCCTACGCCAGAAGAGAGCAGGTTAAAAGAGAAATTAATGAAATGCTAGAAAACGGTATCATAGAAAGATCAAAGACCAGTTATCTAAATCCGTTGGTTGTTGTAAAGAAAAAAGATGACAGCATTAGACTGTGCCTTGATGCAAGGAAGCTCAATTCCAGATCTAAACCTCAATATGAAACGCCACAAAATATGGACGTGCTCCTTAGTAAAATTTGGGAGAGAAAAATCTTTACTAAATTAGACCTTAAGAATTCATTTTGGCTAATACCTTTGGAAAAGTCGTAGGAAGTACACAGGGTTTAGTATCGAAGGAGAAATATACCAATTTAAAGTGGTACCTTTCGGACTTAGTTCTTCGTCTGCTGCATTAGTAAGAGCTATGCAAGAAATTTTAAATAGATTCGAACATTTCTGTATGCACTACATAGACGATATTCTAATATTTAGTAAGAACGAAGAAGAACACTGTCTACACATCAAAACAATCATGGAAGCTTTAGCCACAAATGGTTTAAAATTAAATTTAGAAAAATGTTACTTTTTTATGAGAGAAGTCATGTACTTGGGTTATGAAATAGGGCAGACGGGAGTAAAACTAAATGATAGTAGATTGGCCGAAATAAAAGAATATCCTCGTCCTAAAAATTTAAGAACGTTGAGAGGCTTTTTAGGGGTAGTTAATTACTATCGTAAGTTCATTTCCGGATATGCTGAATTATCTATTCCTTTGGTAGACTTGTTAAGAAAAAACGTACGTTGGAGTTGGGATAGAAGAAAAGAAGAAGCATTTATTAGTATTAAGGAAAGTTTGTTTACAAATATGATTTTAAGACACCCTAATTTTAAGTTACCATTTATACTCAGGACAGATGCATCTTTCTATGCAATAGCAGCAGAATTATGTCAAAAACAAGGAGACGAAGAAGTACCCATTTGTTTTCTTTCGAGAATTTTAAAAGTGCATGAGATCAAATACACTACAGCAGAAAAGGAATTACTGGCCATTGTTTACGCAGTAAACAAATTAAAATTTTATCTATTAGGCAACAAATTCAAAATTGAAACTGACAACTCTGCAATAACTTTTATGAAAACAACTAATTTTAAGAATCATAGGATGTACCATTGGTCGTTACTTCTGCAGGAGTATGATTTCGACATATCTCATAGACCAGGCAAGGATAATGTGGTAGCAGATGCGTTAAGCAGGAAGGATAATATAGACATTAAGGAAAATAGAGTTTTATGCGCATTTGAACAAATTAAACCTACTTTTTTGGCACAAGAATTAAGAAATTTACAAAACTCAACGCAATTTTTAGAACTTAAAAAGAAGATTTTGGAATCTAAAGAAGAAATATATAAGGATTACTGTATTTTGAATGATAGAATCATTAAAGTTTTTAATACAGGAAAGTTAGTTGTAGTAAATGAAGATATAGCAAAATTTATCATAACGGATTTACACAAAACGTACGGACATCTAGGAATTAGGAAAACTTGGTTAATTTTAGAGAAAATTTCTATGCAAAGAAGGATTTAACATATGTCAAGAATATTATAAATAAATGTGAGCTTTGCATATTAGCTAAAGAGAAGAACCACACTAATTTCAACCTTGTCAAAAGTATAAAAGTGAGTAAACCCTTAGAAATAATAGCAATTGACTATATTGGAAATTTAGTACCTGGTCAGAACGGATATAAAAATATATTAGTAATCGTCGATATTTTTTCTAAATTTATAAAATTATACCCTAGCAGGGAATGCACAGCAAAACAAGCTACGATTTCTATTGAGAAATTTATGGAAGAAACAGGAAAGCCAAAAGCTATATTAGCCGACAATGCCACATATTTCAGAACTGCCAAATTTGTAAAGAAGTTCGAAGAGATGGGAATAAAGATCTATTTCTGTTCGATCAGACATCCTCAAGGCAACCCAGCCGAAAGATATATCAAAGAAGTGATTAAATTTTTAAGAATATTCACGTATGAGAAACATAATGCTTGGGTGAAGTATCTTAAGGTCATAGAGAAGTGCATCAATGAAGTACCGAATGTTAGAACACAGGTAGCTCCGATAACATTAATAAAAAGATTATACCAGAAAGACCCTGGAGGCAACAAGAAGAAGAAATTGAAGTTGAAAATTTGCTCCAAGAAGTCAAAGAAAGATTGTGGAAGATTTTAGATAATTATGAAAAGAAACATTCTGCCAAAATTAAAAAGAAGGTTACATTTAAGGAAGGAGATTTAGTAATCATACGCCGTTTAACAGTTGCAGATAGAGCACGAAAAATGTGTGCAAAACTCTTACTACCATATGAAGGTCCGTATAGGGTAAAAAATGTTTTGGGGTACTACATATGAATTAGTCAATATAAAGGATGGTAGTAGTAGAGGTAAATTTCATATCTCCATGATTTATCCATATTTCAAAATTTAATTTTAATAGGTAGGTCAATTAAAGAACTTAATATTTTCTTGTACAAAAATATCTTCATTCTTAAATTGGGGAATTTGAGATGTTTAGAAAGAGGTAATAGAAGTATCGGACAGCTTACATGACATTTGGGTCATAAAAAGGGGTAATTTCTGGCTCGAGACAAGTGCGAGACACAATTTTACATAAATATGGTTCACGATGTGTTTAAAATAAATTTATTTGGTATAAATTGATCTGAATATCTTTTGCTAAGTTTGGTTTCATCATAAAAAGCAATTTGTTGCTACCAAAATTGTCAAAGATGTTAAATATCATTATTTTCGTAGAGTCATTTTAGTAGTGCAATTTTTACAATAAAATTCAATTTTTCAAAGGTAATTTGGCAAGTAGACATTTCACAGGTGTTTAAACATGGACTATGTAGTTAGGATTATGTTAGGGATAAGGTATGTTTAGTTTTTAAAAGCAGGAAATACAAAAATTTAGTTAAAAGGGTTATAATATGGATAGTATAGACAATTTTCGCACACATTTTTGTTAGTGAATTAGTGACAAAACTTATAATAAATGATTCACAAGAAGAAAGACATTTAGAACATTTTGGCATACAAACATTTATAGTGCCGTACAATTTATAGTGTAAAAATCCCAAAACAGTGTTAGACGATGAGACATTTTCAATGCAAGACTAAATAACATTATGCATTGCAAATAAGTAGTGTGAACAATAAAGACAAGTTGTACAAACCTTAAACATAACATTTTATGTGCTAAAAACATTTTTAATATGAATTATTTCATATTTTAAAATTTAAGTATGGTTACGTTGTAAATTTTAGATTTTTCACATAATTTTATACTTTTTCCATATTATTAGATTTAGTTTTTGCTCTTAAAGCAAATAATAGATGTTCTTTCACAATATAAATAAGTTTTTGTAAGGATACAGCGTTTTATCCGCAAAATTATTCCAAATATAAGTTGATTTCTAGACAAATTTACAAAAACTTAAAATTTTCATTAAAGTAAATGTTTCGAATTTAAAAAGATATGTTTTCTTATGTAAATTGTCCTCAGAATTCCATTTTCGCAAGTAATTTTAGTGTAGCTTGTAAGGGTGTATAATTAGTAGCTTATTTTGATTAGATTAAGTTGTTTCGTTTATTAGTGGTAGGATTTATTGCTTATTCGGTGTCCTTTTATTCGAAATTTCACATAGTTTTCATTTCTGTTTTTAAATTTCATTTCCGACCATGTATAAGAAAGTTACGGCCAAAATTCCATTTTTGTACAATTCTTAATTTTGATTAGCCAATCACATTCATTGTAAATTTTGCAATATGGCTGTAAAAATTGAAATTTCTGTAGCAACCAGAAACCTATAAAAGCAAGAGCTCAGGAAGCCACTCTCTCTCCAGTTTTTGTTCAAAAAGTGAAAAGATTAAAACAGTGTTGCTAATTTAGTGTTTACTTAACCTAATTTATTTTCGTCGAGAAAGTTTACGGTACGAATAATTTCGAGAGCACTTGTTTTATAACTTCGGTCAAAATTTAAATAGTTCGGTCACCGATACCTGTCGTTGTTAATAAATCATTGCTGTACGATTAATTGATGTCACGATTTTGTGAAAATTTGTTTTCATGTTTTCCGATTTAAAATAATTCTGAAATACCAAATTAAATTCCATTTTTATTTGGTGAAAAGTTGTTTTATTTATCCGGACAATTCCTCTTAAATAAATATTATATTTTCGGTAACTAAAATAAAAATTGTGTTAACAAAAATCTTGAATACTAATAATACATTTTAAACGAAATCAGTCATAAAGATTTAAAACCATTTTAAATAAAAGTTACCATAGTAAATAAGTGTTTGGAGGTTGCCGTTTTTGGAAAAGAAAACATCTTGAAGTTTGGAGGTTGGAGTCTTCGAGAACCGAGATAGCAGTTGGACATTCGTAACAACAACAGCCGAGTGAACATTGCCTGCCTCCAGCTGAAGTTTGAAGACATCATTCAATCGACAGGAAGGATTGTATCTGTGAGTTTTAAAATTTTTATAACCCTGTCATTGGTATTTCCTGCAATCTATATTTGTTATATGTTATTAATTAAGAATTTTCAATTATTTACCTGTGTAAACACCTGTGAAGCAAATCATTTCCTTTTCTTTTCTAAATTTTCACATTTTGATCCAAACATTAAAATTTCTTAATTATTTGACATTTTTGACAGTTGTAATTATTTTACACTTAAAGTCAGTAACGCATGCGTTAGAAAGCAAAACTTATTCAGACCAAATTTTATACGTCAAATTCAATTAAGTATAGGATATTTCTTATACAAAATATATTATCTTCAACTAAATCTTTGAACCCTTTCCCCATTGAGATCCCTAATCGTAATCATAATAATTTAAATAATATAAATTAAACTAATAATTATACATTACAATATATATATATACACTGTTGGACAAAAGTAGAGCAACACATTTGCTGGATCTATTGTAGCTGAATGAAATTTTTTAATTTGGCAAACTTCTGAATTAATTTTAATCAACTAGTAGGTTCGTAAGTTGAGTAATTAACCAAATAGAAATCAATCAATACCTGCAAGGTTTAACTTAAAGAATTTGAATTTAAAAAATTAATGCAAAAATCATTGCGACAAAAGTAGAGCAACACTTACATAAAAGAATATTTTATTCAACTTATCGAGAACAACAATTGGCAACAACACTAAAAAATAACAATTATCTAAATTACTTATCTAATAATTAATGGAATATCCATTATTATTTATAATTTCCCTACAACGTGATGGCATTGATGAAATCAAATTCTGAATTGTGTTGTCTGGAAGGTTCGCCCAAACTTCATTAATTTTTTCAAGCAATGCATGTTTATTAGGAAACCGGGTTGTTCGAATACGACGTTCTACCTCTTCCCATAAGTTTTCTATCGGGTTGAGGTCGGGAGACTGGGCTGGCCACCGCAAAATCTCAACATTATTATTTCGAAACCATTCCTGAACAATTTGCGCTGGTGTTTAGGATCGTTATCCTGTTGAAACACCAAACGCAAAGGCATTTCCCATTCTGCATATGGTAGCATTACATTTTGCAGTATATCCCGATAAATAAATCTATCCATGTTTCCTTCAATATGGTGCAAAGGACCTACTCCATTCCAAGAAAAACAACACCATAAGAAAACGCTTCCTCCACCGTGTTTAATTGTAGGTGTTACTTACTTGGGATGGAATCTCGTGTTAATTGGTCGCCTTACACGTTTCATTCCGTCGGAATTGTACAGTATTAACGAGTTTCATCGCTGAATAAAACTTTTTTCCAATCGCCTATGGTCCAGTGAATATGCTCTTGTGCAAATGCAAGTCGAGCTAATCTGTTTCTTCTGGAAATAAGGGGTTTCTTTGCTGGACGTCTACTAATAATTTTGCTTCAAATAATCTGCGTTGAATTGTTCTGGAACTGACCAGAATTTCGGGAATTTCTGCAATAATTCGTGGTGCAGATAACCACGGATCGTTCTGGGACATTCTTTTGATACGTCTGTCTAGCAAGACAGTCGTTTTTCTGGGTCTTCCAGATTTTGGTATTTTTTTCAAGTGTCCTCGTGCGTTGTAGGTAGAAATTATTTTTGACACACTGTATTTTGGCAAAAGAAACTGTCTGGAAATAGCAGACTGTTTCTTACCTTCGAAATGGGCATTTACTACCATCTGCTTTAATTCTTTGCAGATATGAATACCTCGTGGCATGACTAAAATTACGTAAAGACAATTAACCACTATAAATTTGAATATTTTAGTTCTTACTTGAAGGAAAAGCTTTTATTTTTTATAAACTCAAAAATATTGCTTTACTTTTGTCGACTACAAATTGTTCACTTTCGACAATAAAATTGCTTAAATTAGTTGGTGTTGTTTATAAAAAAAATCAATTGTCACAGGTGACAGCCGCCTACTTGAGCTTTAAAATGTAATTAGGATTTCTTTGTATTTTGTCCAATAAAAAATAAAATAATGGAAATGTTTTTTTTTTGAAAAGTTGCTTTACTTTTGTCCGATAGTGTGTGTATATATATATATATATATATATATATATATATATATATATATATATATATATATATATATATATATATATATATATATATATTTGTATTTATAAGGGAATGTTGACTGGAGGCCCTCCAGTTTTTTGTATTTTTCGAACTGCATTTTTTATACAGTGACCCGAGGTTACTATTCATTTCAATTAAATGTGGCAATTGTTAAATTAATTTTGACATATAATCAGATTTGAGGTTAGTGAGCACCGTCTAATACCAGCTTACATTTGGTGTAATAATGAAATACCGAAAATCTAGGGGAAAATAGGTTATATGTTATCACTTTTATTCCTTCTTAAGAAATGTTACTCAAAGATTAAAATATTAGTAATTGTATAGTATAAAAAGAAAGTTTAATTTAAAATAAATACCGAAGTCCGATGAAAGCATTATTATAACGATTTTTTAATCTACGGAAGAAAATTTATTGAAGAATTTAAAATACATATATTTTAGATATTAAATCGTATATTTTTTATTTATCCTTCATATAAATTTATTTTAACATCTCATTTAATTTTTAAATCAACTGAATACGATAACTGTAATTGCTATCGAAACATTTAAATAAAAAATACAAGGTTGAATACACAAAAGAGAAGTATTTTAATTATGTGTGATAATCGTGAAAGTTTACATTTTCTTATTAAGAAAACATACATTTGTTATCGAGGATCACACCTAATCGTGTAAAATAGTATTGATTGACAGGCCTAAAGTGAGTGAAATATCAAGCCCTCATACTACAAAACTGCATATATATATATATATATATATATATATATATATATATATATATATATATATATATATATATATATATATATATATATTTGTATGTATAAGGGAATGTTGACTGGAGGCCCACCAGTTTTTTGTTATTTTTCGAGCTGCATGTAAATATTGTTGAAAAAAATGAGATTATCAGAAATAGGATTTATCGCGTTTAAGGTGATAAAATATTATTGATAACCACATAATGATTGTTCCGGTCACGTTTGAAACTGTTGCATAAAAGACTGTATGTCATTGTAATAATGTATAATTTTGGATTAATTAAAAATAACATGAATAAGTACTTATATACAGTGAAAGAACGAATTATCGTGAGCTTTGTAAGTTTTATACTGTTTGTTTGTGTACCATTCTGTGGCGTTTTTATATACCTGATCTATAACACATCGCTTTGGTTACTATTGTTAGTGTACCTAATATGGATATATGCGTTTGATAGGAATACTGACGAAACTGGTGGACGCAATAAGTTTCGATTTCGTAATCTTAACCACTACTTCATCAATTACTTTCCATTGACTTATGAAACAACTGAAAACGTACAACTAAATCCTACTAAAAATTACCTATTTTGCTGTTACCCACATGGTATAATTCCTTATGGTGTCTTGGGTATGTTCAATTCCAATGAAACAAGTGGATTTTGGGAGTTATTTTCGCAACATAATTACCGTGTAGCAGTATTAAAGCAGCTATATCTTATCCCATTTGTGCGTGAATTTTTTCTTGAAACTGCTAGTTGTAGCGTATCCGAAAAATCTTTAAATTTTTTACTGAACAAACCTGATGGGGGAAATGTGGTAGGTCTGGTAGTGGGAGGCGCAAGTGAAGCGTTTTACGCAATACCTGGTGATTACCACATAATGTTAAAAAAACGAAAGGGATTTTTGCGTGTTGCTTTACAATGTGGAGCACCTATTGTACCAGTTTTTTCATTTGGCGCTAACGATGTTTACCACCAAATACAAAATCGTTATATTTTAGTAATTCAAAAATGGATTAAACACATAACCGGTTTTACTCCAACTATTATGTATGGTAAAGGTTTCTTTCAAGATAAATTTGGTATTGTACCTTTACAAAAACCTATTAATACAGTAGGTAAGTATGTGTATTAGTAAATGATAAGAATGATTTCATGTTTAGATAATTTCAGTTGGGAAACCAATAGAAGTTGAAAAAGTTTTAAATCCCACGAACGAACAAATTGAAAAAGTGCAAGAACGATTTACAGTAGAACTGGTTAATTTGTTTAATAAATACAAATTTAAGTACGTTGATGGTCCTGAAAATATTAATCTAATAATTCATTAAAGCCATGATTTGTTATTATGTATGGATTAGAATTGTTTTAATTAAGAGAGATTTGTATCCACAGTGTTAATAGTAAGATCTGAAGCTTTGTAGTATGAGGACTTGATTCTTCACTCACTTTAGGCCTGTCAATCAATACTATTTTATTCGATTAGGTGTGATCCTCGATAACAAATGTATGTTGTCTTAATAAGAAAATGTAAACTTCTCTTTTGTGTATTCTACCTTGTATTTTTTATTTAAATGTTTCGATAACAATTACAGTTATCGTATTCAGTTGATTTAAAAATTAAATGAGATGTTAAAATAAATTTATATGAAGGATAAATAAAAAATATACGATTTAACCCATTTGTGCATAGAGTCCCCTTTAAGGGACGGTCATCTATCATTGGTTCTGTTTTTTATTAATAAGACTGATGTTTTGAATTTAGTTTTTGTGTAAGTTGCTGGTTCGATTTGCATATATTTTCACGGCACCAAATTAATTTATTTCGGTGAATAAAATAAAAGGGTATAAACACACCAATAAAACAAACACTAGTTAATGCGTAATACTTCCATACTATAACGTCATTACAGATGCGGTAACTAACAAGAACTGGTCTTTACCTGCTCTTCGCTAGCTTATACAGAGGGTGAAACAAACTTAGAAACTACATATGATATGACTTAAGACTAAAATTTAATGGTTCGGTTTAACAGTAAACTTATGCATACCACACTTTCACTACACTTCAGGATATACACATATTTTGTGCACAGTCCTTTTTAATGTTTGGCCTTTGGCCGTCATCACGGTCACAGATCGCGGAATTCCATCCTTTGACGGGTGTACCTCGATGATTCTGCCTACACTCAACTGTAGGGGTGATAGATTTTCGTCTTGGATTAAGACCACGGCATCCACACGGATATGGTGAGGCATCGTTTTGTACCATTTAGTACGTCTTTGCATTTCAGGGATTACTGCTCGACTCCAACGCTTCCAAAATAATTGCGTAAGGCGTTGGATACGTTGGTAGCGGGAAAGACAGTGTTCTGCTGTTTCTAAATAGCTGGGTTCAGGCAGTGCGCATAGAGGCCTACCAATTAAGAAATGGCCCGGGGTTAATGGATTTAGGTCTAAAGGATCTATAGAGATAGGTGATAAAGGCCTAGAATTTAATACCGCCTCAATCTGTATTAAAAGAGTTGAAAATTCTTCATAATTGAGCATAGTATTTGCTAACACTCTTTTTAAATGCAATTTTGTTGCCTTTACACCCCCTTCCCAAATACCACCTTGATGAGGTGAGTGGGGTACAATAAATGACCATTTTATACTTTGTTCTGATAGAAAATCAGTAAGTTTGTCTTGAGTGTCCTTTTGTTTTAAAAATTTATACAAATGATTAAGTTGGTTAGCAGCACCGACAAAGTTTTTCGCATTATCTGAGGAGATACTGATAGGTTTTCCTCGGCGGCCTACAAATCTTTTTAGCACGGTTACAAACGCATCGGTAGTGAGATCTGTAACTAATTCTAGATGTATTGCCTTTGTAACAAGACACACAAACACACATATATAAGATTTTAATAATTTTGCCCCCCTTATTTTACGATCTTTTATTAAAACTGGGCCTGCATAATCTAGCCCTACATTTGAAAACACAGGTAAATTGGGTTGTACCCGCTTAGCTGGCGAATCGCTCATTAATGGGTGATAGGTACGAGGTTTAGCTTTAAAACATTTTATGCAACTGTACACGATTTTTTTTGCGATATTGCTTCCAGATATGGGCCAATATGTTTCGCGTACAACGGCTAGTAATTGCTGAGCTCCACAATGTAACATTTTTTGATGATAGTAATTGATTATTAATTTAGTTAATGTATGTTCTTTAGGCAATAGAATAGGGAATTTTTTTCTATACAAATACAACGAATTTTGAATCCTTCCACCTACCCTTATAATACCATAGTCATCAATAAATGGTCTCAGAGATAGAATATTTGAGGATGATTTTAATTCCTTTTTGGATTTCAACATTTTTATCTCGTCAGAGAATGTTTCTGACTGACATAAACGAATCAACTTTAATTCAGCGGTGTATAATTCGGAAACGCTTAAGGGACCCGACATTTTGTTGGACTTATTACAGGCGTTATTTTTAAACCGAAGTATCCATGCCAGGGTTCTCTTTAACTCGGAGAAGCTTGAAAACCCTTCAAAAATAGTGTTTCCCTTTATAATCGTGAGTGCTACTGCGGATGGTTTTATTTCCGTTTCACTGCAGGTTAAGTCGAAGTTAACGATGTTTTGAGGTAGCCATTCCTCTTCTGGGAGTGAAAGAAATTTAGGACCGCGAAACCACATTTTTCCTTTTAATAATTCATCTATGGTGGCACCTCTAGAAACAATGTCCGCGGGATTGTTTTTTGATTGAACATGAAACCAATGCTTACGGGGATACAGTTCTTGAATTGTAGCAATTCGATTTGAAACGAACGTTTTGTATTTGTTAGGAGGTGAGTGAATCCAGTGCAATATAATGCTTGAATCAATCCATAAGACAACCCTTTGCACAGGAACGGTTAACGATTCAAACACCCTTTTCATTAATTGAGATAACAGCACAGCTGCGCATAATTCCAATCGCGGTATTGTTACTCCATGAGTCGGATTAGCCCTTGATTTCGCACACAGCAAGTTTACGTAAAACGTATTTGGGGCACTTTGACAACGAACATAGATACAAGCGTCATACGCCGTCGAACTACTATTGGAGAGACCATGTAGTTCGAGATTTGTAGAATTTTCTACTCTTATGCATCTAGGTAATTCTAGTAATTCCAGATCAGCTAATTGATTTTTGTAATCAATCCATTCAGAATTTAGATTTTCAGGGATAGATTCATCCCAATCAAGGCGTAGTTGCGATAGTTTTTGTAATATTATTTTTGCCTTTACAATTGTTGGCGAGATTAATCCCAACGGATCAAATAATTGCGATGCGGTCGCCAGTATGTTTCTTTTTGTATTTCTTTCATAATTAGATTGGGGTACAGGACTGTATCGTATGACATCCTTTATCGAATTCCATGCAAGTCCTAAAGTTTTTGCATTTTCACGCTCTCCAAGAGGTATAGTAAAATAGGATGAGTTGGTTTCCTGAGCGCTATGAAGAATTTCGGGCTTATTGGAGAGTAATTTTCGTAAGGGGAACCGGCGCTAGCTAGTATGCTAGAGACTTCAGATTTGATTTTTTCTGCATCAGCAATCGTGTCGGCTCCGGTGAGCATATCATCCATGTAAAATTCATTTTTTATAACGTCTGCAGCGATGGGAAAATTTTCTTGATGGATTCGACCTAAATACTGCAGGCACTTAGTTGCGAGATAACTTGCGCTTGTTGTGCCATAAGGTGTTTAATTCGTAGGTCGATATAGGTAAATTAGGATGTTCGCGCCATAATATGCGCTGGAACTTTCGTTGCGGTTTATCGATTAAGATTTGGCGGTACATCTTTTCAATGTCGCCGGTTAGTGCTACTAAATTTTGTCTGAATTTGACAAGAATTGTAAAAATATAATTTTGAAGAACTGGGCCATTTATTTGCGTATCGTTTATAGATATTCCGGTTGAACTACGCGCGCTACCGTCGAACGCCACGCGAAGTTTTGTAGTTAAAGAGGCATGTTTCGTTACTGAATGATGAGGGAGATAGTAAGCCTGTATATCTATTAGAGATATTTTATTGAAGCTTAAGAGCTCGACTACATTATCAGCTTGCGGAGGATTAGCAAAGGGCTTTGATACTAAGCTCATATGTCCCAATTTTTCATATTCTTGCATGAAGTTCGCATATTCGTGATGTAGTTCTGGGTTTTTGACTAATTTCCTTTCTAAATTAAGGAATCGATTTAAAGCTTGCTCTCGCGATTCTCCCAAACTAATTAATTTTGAATTAAAAGGTATGGAAACACTGAATCTTCCGTTGAGATTTTGCTTCACGTTTTTTTGAAAGGTTAATTCACAGAATTGATCGCTATAGGACAACTTAGAAATTTCATTCTTTGGAAGCACATTTTCCATTTGCCAGAATCTTTCAACAGAAGCTTCCAGGGTTTTATCAGTTGTAATTTGGTTGTTTAGAGTTAAATTAGTACACGCTATATGTTGGTTTTTTAATACCTTTCCTGGGTCGTGTTCGCCTGAAATGACCCAGCCGAATAATGTTTTTTGAAGAATAGGTCGGTGCTTTCCCAAGGCTATTTGCCCTACGCATAGTAAATTATAAAATTCCGACGCTCCAATTAAGAGATCTACCTCTGACGATTGATTGAAAGTAGGATCCGCCAGTCTTATACTCCTTGGTATTTGTAAGGAGCCTTCACTAAAGGAGGTTAAGGGTAAATTTTGCGCTATTTTTGAAATAACAACGCATGATACATCTAACCTATAATTATTTACTAAAGAAGATATTTTTAGGTTTATTGTGTATTTTGAATTAGAAGCGCTGGCGTTAATACCCAATATAGTAGTATTTAATAGATCTTTGGTAAGCTTCAACCTTTCAGCCATAGCTTCTGTAATCAAATTTATATGGGATCCGGAGTCTAAAAGTAGCCGAGCTTTATGCCATTTCTTAAATTTATCTTGAACCTGTACCATTGCAGTCGGAAGGATTACCGGATAAGAACGGTTAAAACATGATAACGTAGTTTGAGCATTTGGCGTAACAATACTGTTGACGGAATTGTTTGTATTGCTCCCACTGGGTTGATTATCATTTGTTTGAGCGCGCTCCAAATGCAAAAGTGTATGATGTTTTCGACCACAAACTTGACAAGTGTAACGAGAGTTGCAGCTGTATTGGGATGAATGGAATAAACAATTTTTGCACGTTTTCATTTCAGATGCGCGGTCAAAACGTTGCTTTGGCGTCATTTCTTTGCAGTTAGGGCAAGATATTTTTGAACTGCTTATAGCAAATATTTGTTTGAACTGCTGGTTGAAGTTGTTTGACCTTTGATAGTTTTTTAAGTTGTTACTCGGTACATCGATTGAAGGTTTATTGGCCTCAATCTCCTCCAAATTTTCGCAAAGATCCTTTAAAAAAGCGCTTATTTCTGTTATAGTAGGTATTTCTTTAGGTTTGATTTTGCTAAATTTTTGACGAGTATTTGGATCAAATTTGGACATTAAAATATGTGCTACGAAAACTGCTAAATACTCAAATGGAGTTTGAGTTGATATGTTTTCCAAAGCACGTAGATGTTTATTCACTATTCAGATTGTCGTGCAATGAACGCATTTCACTTGCACTTCCTTTCGCAATTGATTTTAGTTCAAATATACCTTTTACGTGATTGTTAATTATGAGCTTTGGATTATCGAATCTTTCGCATAATAAGTCGTAGGCAATTTTATAGTTGTCGGCGGACGGTTGAATATTAGATATTAATTGCGCAGCAGGGCCCTTTAAGCTATCGCGTAAATACATGAACCTTTCTATATCGGTAAGCACAGGATTATCATGTATTAATGCCATAAAGGCTTCACGGTAAGTTTGAAATGCGGTGTAATCACCATTAAATGTCGGTACTGATAATTTTGGTAGCCGCGCATTTATGCTTTGATTAGAGTTAATTGTACTAGTACGACTTATATTTATTGGTAACGGCTCGTTTGTCCTTTTATTTAAGATTGATTTTGATTTAACATTGATAGCCACGAATCTTCTATAGAACTCGGTTAACTCTACAATGTCTACTATTTCTTCTTCAGAGATAGTCATTAATTGCGTATACACGTCTTCATATTTGTTATTTAAATCTTGGAACATTCTAACCTAAAGTCTAATTCTGTGAACACATCGGGGTATAGATTAACATCCCCAATAAGCGCTAAAAATGATTCAAACTCTTCTAATGTGCTAATTATGATTTTTGCCTTTGTTTTTAAGGCGTTAACTTCCTTTTTAGACATATTGAATGATTGATATTACTTGTTTAATAGATTAGAACTGAAATAAACTACCAATTGGCAGCCCAACAATTACTACCGAATATAGATGTTTTGATTTGTGTAATAATCGCCGTAAAAACCGAATTTGAGGAAGCTCAAGATTACAAGTAAATAAAAAATGTTCAATTATAATCTCAATAGTTATGAAAGTGTTAGCAATAACAATTCTCAATAATGTAGCTACGTGTAATTATTAATAAAGATTGAAGAAACTGCAGACGGCGATATTTAATTTAATAAAGGCCTGTGTATGCAGTATGCACAAATAGATGGAATGTTTTGGGTTAGGTAAATGAACTGTTGTCTTGCAAACAGCACCCTTCTAACGGTATTTGCAGCTTTCAATGCGGACTTCGTTCCCTTTATGCTCGCTCTTGTTTATGCCTTCAATGGAATTTTTCTGGCTTCTTTACATGTAGATTCCAGGATTCAAGTTCACAAATACTTTAAAATTTAAATAATCGGTTGATTGATTGATTTTTTGATAGATTATCACCGAGTCTTGCTAGTTACCTGATTGATTTTTTTTGTTTTTTAAATTCGCTACGAAGGACCATAATGTTTTTTATTAATAAGACTGATGTTTTGAATTTAGTTTTTGTGTAAGTTGCTGGTTCGATTTGCATATATTTTCACGGCACCAAATTAATTTATTTCGGTGAATAAAATAAAAGAGTATAAACACACCAATAAAACAAACACTAGTTAATGCGTAATACTTCCATACTATAACGTCATTACAGATGCGGTAACTAACAAGAACTGGTCTTTACCTGCTCTTCGCTAGCTTATACAGAGGGTGAAAACCACGCTCTTACTGCTTGTAGTGGAGAGAAAGAGAGCTATATAAAACCATAACAGGTTCCTACCGTTACCGATAATATGCAGGTTGGATAGTAGTTTTCAGTCGTCTCGAGATCGTTCAAGTAATCAGTCGCCAGTGATATTATCTTTGCTGGTGCTAATATTTCAGTTTATTTGAATATGGATGAAAACCTTTATTCTACTAAGCTTGGCGGGTAAGTAGTAATTCGTTTTTTTGGGAGTATAAAACATATCTTATCTACAATATTCATAGGTTTTGATTGTAAATGACAGATCTAACTATTGACATTTGCGTTATTTATTTTGATGCCTTATTTTTCATTGTACACATGGTTTTGTTGGGCGTCCCTTATAGGGGACTCCATGCATAGAATTACTAATCGCGTGTTTTCAGTAAAATATGATATTTTTACAGATTATCGCTTCACCAGCTCCTAGAAATAATTGAAAACGATTCCGTTGTTGATGGGCCGTTAGATATTTACATAAGCCCCCGGAAGTGAATGAAGGGGACACGGATGAGAATAGCGACAACTCAGATGACGAACATATAGGTGACATAAACCATATGCCACGAGGAATTTTACGACAAGGAGGCGAAATAAGGCATGTAGTCGACGATGAATTTGATGCAGACGATTTGATTCCACTTGCACAACTATTCCCACAACCTGGACCAAGCAATAATAAAAAAAGGAAAGTTACTCGCGCAAAAACCGATCACACTTGGTTACAAGAAATTCCTAACTTTTCCATAAATAATATTTGAGTACCTCGCCTGGAATCTGCAGAAGCACAATTGGCTAAAACTCCGATAGATTATTTCAACCTTTTTTTCGACGAAAAACTTTTGGATAATATAGTTTATCAGACTAATGTGTATTCACAACAAAAAAACATTGATCTTGGTCTCACCAGAGACGAGTTGTATGTAATTCTTGGAGCTTTGTTACTTTCTAGCTACGCAAAATACCCGAATAAGAGAATGTTCTGGAACACTACATCTGATGTACCAATAATTTTGAAAAACAGTATGCGATTGAATCGTTTCGAAACCATATTACATCATATACACTTCAATGATTACACAGGTCTGCGACCAATTTTTTTTCTTTAAAATAATGGGCGATTCTTATGTATTTTGGTGCGCTAAGTTCGGAAATGCCATCAGTTTTTTCCCAGCACGTAAGCATTTTCCGCAAAATGCATTTTTCTGCGGGATTGCCTACCTTAAGACGTATATTTATGAATATGCCGAAAAAAGTTGTTTTTCCTATTCGGCTTCATAGTTTTATATTTTCCAAAATAGTTTTTAAAATAATTTTATCAATGTTCACTCTGAGTCTTTGGTTGATCCCAAAAAAGTGCTTTTACCCCCAC
This sequence comes from Vesta saturnalis, assembly GCA_036346205.1. NCBI lineage: Eukaryota > Metazoa > Arthropoda > Insecta > Coleoptera > Lampyridae > Vesta > Vesta saturnalis. Next base: position 2,909,391 of record JARFJB010002187.1, read on the forward strand.
TTCACATCAAGCTTGGACTGATGAAGCAGTTTGTCAAGGCATTGCCAAAAGATGGCGAAACGTTCCAATACCTTGAAGAGAAATTCCCGGGACTGTCTGAGGCAAAGTTAAAGGAGGGTGTTTTTGTTGACCCGGACATTCGGAAACTAATGAAAGACAATCAGTTTGAGAAGGTGATGAAACAAGCTGAGAAAGAGGCGTGGATATCATTTAAAGAAGTTGTGACTAAGTTTTTGGGGAACAATAAGGACCCGGATTATGAAGAAATTGTAAATAAAGTGTTGAAATGTTTTAAAACCTTGGGGTGCTCCATGAGCTTGAAACTTCACTTTTTGAACTCCCATTTGAGTTATTTCCCAGAAAACCTTGGTGCCGTAAGTGAAGAGCAGGGCGAGAGGTTCCACCAAGACATGAAAGAAATGGAACGGAGGTACCAAGGACGATGGGATGTGAATATGATGGGAGACTACTGTTGGATGCTTCATAGAGAACTTCCAAACATCCCACACAAACGGAAAAGCTCAAAACGGGGTTTTGAAGGAAAAAGATGTAGATATTATAAAGAATTATTATAAGTCCTTATTGTATATACATATTATTTTTATCAAATTGTATTTAAAAATGTAAATAAACCACTAGTAATATATTTTTTTTTAATTTCAAAATGCATTTTTACCTATATGTACTGCGGGTTTTACATAACTTTCTGTTTCATTTTGCGGAAAATCCCTACGTGCTGGAGAAAAACTGAGGTCATATTTGGACTCAGCGCACCAAAATTCATGCGATTCACCCATTACGGTGAAAAAAAAAATCAAAAAGTGTCAATTTGCAGGCCTGTGTAATTTGCAAATTGACTGTTCCGATAAACTTTACAAACTAAGACCTGTAATAGATACCCTCAATGACAGATTTAGAAGACATGGTGGACTAGAGGAAAATATTTCCATTGACGAGAGTATGATACCATACTATGGCAAACACTATGCTAAACAATACATAATAGGGAAACCAATTCGTTTTGGATTTAAAAACTGGGCCCTTTGTACTAGCTCTGGATACATGCTGTCTTTTGATATTTATACAGGTAAATCGAAAGATAATACCGAAGAACGAGGTTTTGGTTTTGGGGGCGATATAGTGCTCAAATTACCAGAAAAATCTGAAATTTTACCAAATAACGGCTACAAAGTTTATTTCGATAGTTACTTTACTAGCCTACACTTACTTGGACATTTGTCGGAAAATAAAATCTGTTCTACAGGAACTCTACGAGAAAATTGAACAGGAAAATGTCCGCTCCCTGAAAAGAATTATTGGAAATCGCAAGACAGGGGGTACCTGCAAATTTGTAGATAAAAATGATACGTTGGTCGTCCAATGGAAGAACAATAAAGTAGTGACTGTTGCATCAAATTTTGATAACGACGAAATTGTTAATACTACAAGATGGTGTAGGACTTCTAAATCCAAGAAGCACATTCGTCAACCAAAATTGATTGCCAATTATAACAAAGGAATAGGAGGTGTTGACAAAATGGATGGCCTTATAGCACTTTATAGAAGCAGAATCCGGCAAAGAAAATGGTATTGGCCAATTTTCGCCTATTTACTGGATGCCACAATTTCCAACGCATGGTTACTTATGAAACGGCTCAACTCGGACGATTCAACGTGTGCATCCTTGTTGGTTTTTCATCGTTATATTGCTGTGGGTTTTTGAACACACATGGAAAAATGCCATCAAGAGCAAAGACAACTTTACCTTCTGTGAATCCTTCTCAATTTGACAATGTGGGACATTATTAAATATAATGAATCTGATAGATGTCAAGTGTGTAAAAAAAAAAGAGAATTATTGTGTGGTACAAAAAGACCTTATTTTTCACGAGTTTTGCTTCAAAGATCTGTACTGATATGTACAAAAAACAAAGCCTGAATATTTTTTTTAATAATGTACAGCATTAGTATTTTATGCACAGAGTCCCCTTAAAGGACGGGTGCTATCGAATTATCAGTTAGAGTTACGAAAAAATTTTATATAAAAATGTTACTTAATTGTTTAAATTAAAACCATCTGTAACGAAAAAAATACTAAAATACTTTTTTTTTAACTTCATGCACTGATGGGTTAATATCCAAAAGATATGTATTTTAAATTTCTTCCGTAGATTAAAAAATCGTGATAATAATGCTTTCTTCGGACTTCGGTATTTATTTTAGGTACATTAAACTTTCTTTTTACATTATACGATTACTAATATTTTAATCTTTGAGTAACATTTCTTAAGAAGGAATAAAAGTGATAACATATAATCTATTTCCCCCCTAGATTTTGGGTATTTCGTTATTACACCAAATGTAAGCTGGTATTAGACGGTTCTCACTAACCTCAAATCTGATTATATGTCAAAATTAATTTAACAATTGCCACATTTAATTGAAATGAATAGTAACCACGGATAACTGTATAATAATAGAAGGAGCTAATTGAATTTTGAGTGAAGAAGTAGGGTTCCGCCGTATTACAACTTACCCATAAATTTATTCTGGAGTGTCTTTCGATTGAAATTAATTTCACGAAATAATTTGTTAAAAACATTTATTTTCAACAATATTAAAAACTAAACACAAATAAACAAAGGAACCACTGCTTTGTCGTTTACTATCCTTCAGGTAGTTTAAAAATATTTAATAACTGTCAATTGAATCGTGAGTTGAGATTCTTTCAAGAGATTCTGAGTCAAAAGTGTCTAAGTCCAAGTCCTTATTCCATCTTCATTATTTCTACATCTGAATTGGATTCATCATTTTCAGATGAATGTTCTGAATCTGAATCTGATTCCCCGAGAGAAATGAGTGGTGGAATATTTTCAATAGAAATTGACCCCATTGGTTTTGTCCAGTCTTCCAAAATTATTTTTCGTAATGATTTACACAACCTTACCATATGTCGGACGTACATTTTGAAAGAGGAAGCCGCCATCAATTTGCAAACCTATCTTTTGATTTAGGTTGCGAATTTATGTGCGTATTATAGGTCTTGCAATAACCCCATTCCAACTCAATTGGATTGTATTGCCAATGGAAGGACTTTATGACCATGCCTTTTTAAAGTATCGTCAATTACAAACCATTTAGTATGATGTTCTCGAAACGGTTTAATCAACTCCCACAATCGTTTTTTTTTTTGTTAAATTGTCGTTATTTTTCACAATGTGGTTAATCAAAAAATCCTGCATTTGACATTTTTTGCTAGAAATGGTTGGTAGTTTAGCACCGAGTTATACGGTGCATTGTCCATTACCACCACACAGACTGCAGTATATCCAAAGCAAGAATTAACTGATTAACCACCCAATTTTGGAAAAGGTCTGTAGTCATTGTCTTGAGATAGTCACAGTGCCATTATTTTATGAGTCTAGTAAGTAGTCGCACCCCTGTAAGAAGCCAAACTTACAACCTACTTGTAACATTGTAAAACTTTGCGTTCAAACCAACGACGAATATTACTCCCATTTGGTAAATCCACGTTTTATCCAAAACCACGAATACCACATTCTCACTTGAATTTAGACATTGGATGAACTTCCTGAGAAAAGTGATTTTTAATTCAACGACATGTTTTTTTCGCATTGTTGCTTACGCCCATTAAAAATTTTGTACTTGTACCCCATCGATTTTATAATTTTGAATAAGCTTGATCTACTACCCTTAAAATCCAAATGTTCGCGACTGTCGGCTCAAAGTTTACGATTGTATAATGTTCAGATTTTGAATTGTATTGCCAAATGAGTCGATGTAAATCCTAGCGGAAAACATAATTTTCGAATATATCGTCACTAGTAGTTCTCGGTTGACCTAATTTAGAAAAATTTGTCTTTTCGTCACGCCCTTTCACAATTTTATTGAAAAAATATTAATTTAACGTAAACTCAAATCACTTACATCAAATATTTTTCCGGTTTCAATTAAACCTTTTGCACGGGGAACGGTATTATTTATCAAATAGTAAAAGGTTCCATTTTACATATATTATCTTGTTATCTAATTTTTAAGGCATTTTGAAGTTTTTAAAGTGACAATATTAATCAATTTCAAACTTTCAAGTTGCTCTGTACGTTGCTATGGAAACGGATATTTAAAAAAATACTCATTCTTAATACTTAAAAAAAAGCAACATATACTGACCTCCATAAATAAATGAACACCCAGTATGTATTTTAATGAAATTTTCAGAAAACGTGTATTTTCTTCCTATTAAGAAACCATGAAAATTTCAGCAAAATACAATAAAGATTAATCAAGTAATCATCGACAATGAAACAAAAATTCTTTCTCTACATTTGACATTAGTTGCTTAAGTGTCAATGTTAAGCATATTTGTAAGCTTCATAAGAAAACACATTAAAGTTGAAATAATACCTCCTGTACGACATCGTGCAAATTACCATCAGTTAACCGAGTTTGAACGTGGCAGAATAATCTGTCTACGAGAAGCCCGATTATCAATTCGTGATATTGCCACTGGCGCGGGATGCAGTGTCGCCATAATTTCCTTATGTTGTCGAAGATGGCCAGAAAACAATGAGGAACGACGACATTTACGTCTCGGACGTCCTAGACACACTGATCGTGAAGATCGCTCTTTTCGGCTTGTATCTACTCGGGATCATTTTTCATCAACAAGGGAATTAGTGATAGATGGAGAGGATTAACCGATCATCAAATCTCCTTACAATCGACGTATCGAAGAATTCGATCTTTTGGGCTCAGATCCCACCGACCATTGCTTTGTTTACCTCTAACTAGACGCCATCGTACTGCACGGTGGCAATGGTGTGACGAGAGGTTGCATTGGAATGTGCAATAGAATCATGTCATCTGCAGTGACGAATCTCGATTTTGTTTATGCGCGGATTGGTTAGAAGATGTCCTGGAGAAAGACGCAATTTGCAATTTTCTGTACGACATACTGCTCTCACTAAAGGTGTGATGGTGTGGGGGATATCTGCTATGGAAGAAGCAGATCTCCTCTAGTAGTTATTGAGGGAAAACTAAATGTCAATCGGTACATTAACAACGTTCTTGAACCGGTATTACTGCCATATCTGCAAGAAATAGAAAACCCAATTTTTCACCAAGATAATGCGCGGCGGCGTACCCCAAGGGTGGATATGGAGTCTCTAAATACTGTTAATGTTGATCTGCTTCCATGACCTTCTCGTTCGCTAGACTTATCACCCATCGAACATTTGTGGGGTATGGTAGGACGGAGAATAAATGATCTACAGCCACTCACAAACAACGGATTTTAGAAGAGTGGGATAGTATACCTCAGGTTAGCATAGATTCACTCATTTAAACTATGTCTAATCGCGGCTAGCTGAATGTGTGAGAAACAGAGGAGGGTCGACGTACTATTAGTGTTAACAATATTTGTATCTTGATAAATTTTTCATCGTTTATTAATAGGAACAAAATACACGTTTTCTCAAAATTTCATTAAAATACATCAGCTTTCAATCATGTGAAAATAAATTAATCAAATTTGATGTTAGTGGAAAATATTATACCAACTTTGTAAAAATAACAAATCTAGGGGACAAATAAAAAAAAATAGAAATTCAATTATATTCTGATTCGTCAATCTTTTTATAAGTTATAACATTTATTTAATTACCGAATAACCTAGAATAGGGTATTAAAATATAAGTTGCAGAAGGACAATATTATTCTAACACGAGTTCAAGATTCGAATCTGAGCCGCGAAGAGAACGAATGTTTTATACTATTTTCTGTGTTTCGAGCTTATTTCATCATATTTATTAATTACTTATCACTTAAAAAATCTGGTTGTAAAATAATTAGGTTGGTAATACTGAATTAACCTGATAGTTTCCGTAGCAACTAATAAACAACGTTTATGTTTCATTTCCTAATAACGCGTTTTTAACGGTCTACGGTATTAATGTTATATTTGTGACGTAAGTATTCCAACCTATCCTAACCTTCACGCATTCACAATTAATTAGTTAGATTTACATAAACAGAAGAGCACAATGTCAACATAAGAAATAAGTTTAACGTCACCTGAACTACGCGAAGTTGCGACCAGTACCGTGAACAAATTACAGAAAATGTCTTGATTGCCTATTTCGAAATTCTTAGTAAAAAGTTCCACTTTATGGAAGATTTACTCCATGCTATGATCGCATAAAGCGATACCAAGAATCACTGTGTAGGAGGTTACCTATTAGGCGTTTTCTCACTAACACATTCGATGATGAGGCATTTAGTTGTTTTTTATTCGTTTCTTGGCCACTATAGCTTTGGATTTAGAAGTTGTATAGGAGAACAGGTCTTTGGTTACCAACAGAGCCTTGTAATTGAAACATTTTTTTCGGAGTCTTACTTCCTTTAAATTTGAACAGTTCAGGCGTAGGGTGCAATTCTTAAAAAAATGTATCGAGACATGCAGTTTCTGCTTCTGCCTGTCGTACTACTAATTTTGACAGGTGTTTCAGAAGAGTTTTTGATCCTATCAGTAACTTCTTGCTGGATAATATTCTTTCTCATACTATGGGGAATGTTATCTACAGTTCCAGTTAAGTTAAGCTGAATATCGTTTTCATTATTGGCGTTATTCCAATCAATGGTTTAATCTTTCCGAGCAAAATCATACATGTTTTGATATAATCAAACTTAACGCAATAATTTTATTTTAAACACATCTAAATTTTAAATAAGAACCTAAACAATTTTTAAACAATAACTTTAGTTTGATAGACACGTTAATTCTATGTAATGAAAAGTGCATATACATAACTGCATTAGAACGAACATCGGATGGGCAAATAACTGAAAGAGCCAACTAGCTCGTCGTGAGATCGTGGGATTTTATTGAAATTTTGTAGTTATGATAATACGGTAAGTCTGATTGAATAATATTTTGGGCGCCATCCTGTCTTAATTCGGGTGAAATGTACGCAAACAGAAGGGGGTGCACTAGCATATAAAACACGGAAAAATACTTGAACCTACATTTTTGTTGGGTACCAACGGTTTCCTGGATCAGTTTTGAACCGGATGTTTCAAAACACCACGCACTATTCGGCACTTCAACTTTTAAATGTTTACTAAATTCCACTTTGAACATGTTACATGTTATTAAATTAAAATAAAGAAATCTCCCCACTCATGAAACCAACTTTATTTTACTCTCTGATTCAAATAAAACTTCCCCCGTCTTACTTCATTGCTTCATTACTTCATTGACAAGTCCAAATTAAAATGTAATGATCGTTCACGCTGACTCGCTATGCGTGAACCACACACATAAATAGTACGGACAAAGAAAACATTAACGCCCATTAGCATCACCATACTGCTCCTTTACAAGAGAAATGTAGTACTTAAAAGAAACCAAATCATTCAATTTTAGCAAACGTCTGCTGAATTATTTACTAACAATTCCTTGACCAAGGTCACAATCAATGCCAATTTATCAAATAAAGACTTTTATCGCAGAATACGGTTTGAAAGCAAATCACTCTTTAAATATTTAAAATTTCACAAAGTTACCATTCCTTTCTTTTGCTACCACAAAATCGGTCTCGGGAGATCAATATTGGCGCCTCATGCCCTGTTTATTTACACATGAATCTATAATTATACCCTATAAAGCGATAATCACAAACCATATGATCACGACGCCACCAGAATTCAACATTGAATTAAAAAAATTAATATCTTCAAATATACATAAATAATTAACGTAAATATGTCTAGAGCAATTAAACATGTACCTTTGTAAATACTATTGTAGGTATCTGACCGTGAAAATTTTGTTATTGTAATAAACGTTTGTCAAATCGCATTGTTACCGCGATAGAAAATATAATTAGTGGATTTTTAATATCTTGATAAGACGTCATCATTCGCTAATGTTTTCGGAATATTTTATTTTGTATTTTTATGTAAGAAATGTGGGAATGCGTGTAACTGATATTTGACTAAGGGTTTGAAAACACATGTTAGGGTAGACCGTAACGAATCCTCGAATGGTGCTGCATGCACATTCCTATGGTGAAAACTTCATAAATGTAATAACTAATTACCTCCGAACATAGCGCAAATCCAAAGGGATCTTTGTTTGGTACGTTGATACGCGAGACCTAAATGTAGGGTTTGTTACAGACGAATGCATATTTTTAAAATTAAAATGTTCAATAATTAATGTGAAACTATTCCAACGTAATAGCTTCTTCTTTTTTTATTACTTATGAAAAAAAGGTAGTTCTAGTTAGAGTAAGTTCGATCGGGGTGTTTGATTAAATACGTTCATTGGAAACAGTCTGCATATAAATATTGGATCGTATACATTCTTGGAAAACTCAAAACGCAAATTTGTTCTTTTTTCTTTTACTAAACTAAATATTCGGGTGTTAATAAGCGTGCGTGTAAACAATATATGTATAAATAATCGTTATCGTCGTGGGTTTAAACGGCTTATAGTGACATATTAAATATTGATGAATAAGTGGTTAATTGAAGGATTATAATATTCAGCGTAAGTAGGTATTTTTATACAAATGAAAGCTCGCAGCAAATAATTCTACAAGCCTATGTAACGTATTAAAAAAAGAACATTGCCTTGCAAAGGTATCTCATTCGCACGCGGGCTCATTGAGCGGAAATTTGCTAAAATGGAAGACAGTACAGGGCTCCCTCTCTCATGTATTTGGGTAAATTAGCATTGTTGTCTGTTATTTGTATTTATATTTGTGTCGAGGTAGGCAGGGACGAACGGTACAGCATAAAGCTTGGTTATAATTGTAAAAAGGCAATTGCCGAGTGTTTACATACTTACGGGTCCAGATGACCATTAAACACCTCGAATTTTATTTTTACTGTTTTTATTGTTGCATAGATGAATGTGTGGCCTAAGAAAGGGACGTTGTATTTTTCTAACGCACCCAACTTGTATATCGGTCAAGATGCTATGGTTTATTTACAATTTAGCTTTGTAGGGCTTGGTTTTAAAGAGTTTTTTTTGTCAGTTTGTTTAAGTAGAATTGTTTACCCGCGAACTAATTTCTTTCTATATGTAATTTATTGTAACTGTAGGTATGTATTTTGTACTTAAGTAATTACTAAACAATTGTGCACATGTAAATTCCTTGTCTATTTCCTTTTGTCCTTGCCTTTACCTTATTTTACCTGTGTAATTTTACTGTTGTTAAATTTTCTATGTTCCGCAATTTGCCTCACTGATTTATTTGCTTATTTACTTAAAAACCCGCATGATTGGTTTTAGAGGGCCACATGTTTGGTATTACAATTTTTATTCTGATTTATTTATGACACAATTGTGGGTATGATTACATGGGTTTCTTTATTGTATTTATGTGAAGCTAAACTGCTTGTTATTTATTTTTCTCTTAATGTTATAATTTTGTACGCACTTTAACCTGATTTAATGGAGTTTTGTTATATATTTTACCCTTTCATTGTTTTTTGTGTTATTTGATTTATTAATGTACTTGTGCAATTACTTAGTTATGAATAAAGTGGGTTTTATTGGTGGTTCTTTCACACAATAGAACATTAGCGGGTTGAACCATCATTGAGCAAATCTCATTAATTTTAATTTGAGTAGTTTCATTTTTTACCTGCCCCACATGATGCAACACTTAACCTCATCCAGTCTATCTAATTTAAATAGCACAACGTACCTACCACTAGACGGCCAATTGTTTTGATCACATTTGAAGTTTGCGAGTAACTAATATCAGACTTGTAAAGTCAATATAAGGCAAGCAACTAATTAGAGTAATAGTAACATTATTGTCAGTGATGTCAAGATAAATCACTTAGCGATTGTTTTGTTCTTGAATTTGCAATCTTGCAGGTTTGTTCAAATTACACTTTTTCAAGATAGGGTACTTGGGGAACGCTACAGGATGGTTCCGTGACCAGGATGGGGTTATGTTGCATTAGGGGCCTGATTATTTCTTGTCCATTTTTATTACAGTAACTTTTCCTGTTTTTTAATTAAAAATAGGAAAGCGTTGACCTCTTGATTTATTCAATTACAATATTTGATTAAGGACAATTGTATTATCTAATAGGAGTTAGTATTTTTGCGTATTACACCAATATATTGTTACTTTTCCAGGCTTGTTTGTTAACAATTGATACTGGTAATGTAACATATTTTGGGGAATCCTGAATGTTTACTTATGGTGAACCTCTTGAGGCCTCAGAGGTACAGAAGATTGCTGGAAACTCTTCTCGAACAGAGCGCGGTGATGCAGAGAACCATCGAAAAGGTAGTCACTAAATCCGGAAGCGGAGGTCCAAATGATGCACTGGTTTCGGGCCTAGCTGCGAACAAAGCATCATCATCGGATGTTTGTGTTAGTGTTAGAAATAGTAATTTTCTACGCTTTATTACCTCTATCCGCGTAAAGTGAACGGAGATGGTAATACACTCCCTCATTATGAACAATGTTCTCAAAACGCTGATGTTAGCTTTTCAGGCAAGGAAGGTCGTAATATTTTGTTGGCGCTATCTAATAAAACTAGGTCCCCTTTAAATCTGAAGCGGACCATTTTTCGCGGTAACCATTGGTTGCATCCCGTGGTTTTCTTACGTAAATTTGAACAGTTTGCGGAATCATATAATTTGTTGGGTGAGTACTTGAGAGCGACAAAAACGGGTCTAGAAGCCGGTGCTCAAAATTGGGCGTTGATAAATGAGGTCGATTGACGAGATTACGGTTCGCTTAAGGGAATATTTCTGGCGTAGTTTTGGTCACCCGAGAAACAGGCCATTGAACGCAATAAACTTTATAGCATGCGTTATCACCCAGAAAAAGGATTGTCTCTAGCCGAATATTTTCTGAAACAAATTAAAGACTATTGCCTTTTTGATCCTCCCATCTCTGAGGGAGTTATTTTGTACGAAATAATGTGTCAATCTCTTATTACCGCCGTCATTATGGGAGTCTGTTCAGACCGGAGATGGAATGGAGCTCTTTCCTTTTTAGAATGATTGTCGGCTATTGAAGCAAGGGAACCGAGGAATGACGGTCTGCGAGTGCAGGCTGTAAATATTGCTTGGGAGTTACCGGTGTCGTTACCTCCTTTCAGCGTGCCTCCCCCATTTTGTATCCTTAATGTGACCCCTCCAGGAACCCTGGGGGAAACTAGTTTTTTTAGAGCTATGGATGTGATTTTAGGGCCCACATTACCCCAGTTTATATTCAATTACGTTGATGATCATTTGAGTGTAACTGAGTCGTTTGGTGATCGTATACAGCATCTTAGGAAACTTTTTGCTCAATTCAAGGAGGCCAATGTGGCCATAAATATTAGAAAAACAAATTTTTTTAGTTTGCACGGTGTGGGATTTTTGGGACATATAACTACTAGGGGCGTTAAATCTGATGCCGAGAAATTGTCTTCAGTACGACAGTTTCTTAGACGGAAACATGAAAAAAATTGTTTTTGAATGCCGTGATGCTATCCTTTCCAGAGTTTTCGAAGCCCTTCTACCTACAGTCCGATAGTTCCGTGTTGACAGTCGGGGTTGAATTGTACCAACTTAGGCGAAGAAGGCGAACATTAGGGTATAGAGTTTGTTAGACGAATCCTTCACGTGTCAGAATTACTATATACGGTCACAGGAAAGGAATCGTTGGCTATTATTTTCGAATTGAAGAAATACCTTACGTTAGTTTTGAGCTAATCACGTTAAAGGTATAGAATGTCTATTTCGTGTCGTTCCCCATTTGAGCACTTATCCCCCTTGTGATATTGTAAATATTCCAAGTCCCAGGGATTATTTTGCCACTTACTTGGGAAAAATGCTCTTATAAAACTGGTGAAGCGTATTTTATGACGTTTAAATAAAAAAAAAATCGATAACCTTCTTCAAAGCACACAACAGCTATGTTTATTACACCTTCAGAATTCCAAAGTAGAAACAGTAAAGGAATACTCCGGGTCTTATACTCGCTTTCTTCTGTCGGCACGATAGTTGGCTGCTTTCCACCAATTATATTGCTCACAACATCCAAAATTATACTGCATTAGCTAATGCCTGGATGCAATTGGTGTTAGCTGGACGTAATTACTTGGAGCGTTATAGTTACATCCAATAATATAATTTCGCCCAGTTGCAAAAACAAGGTCTTTAATTAGTCCCCAGATATAGAAGTCTAAGACAGTCAAGTATGGTGACTTGGGTGGCCAAAAAATAGGCTTCCACGTCCTATCCATCTATCAGGGTATGCATCATCTAAAAATTGTCTAACTTCTCTGGAGAAATGCACTGGACACCCATCATGTTGGAACAACATGGACCTACGAATTGCTAGTGGTATATCTGCTAGAAGAAGAGGCAATTCATCCCTTAAAAATTTTAGGTAACGTTCCCCATTATTTGAGTTATCAAAAATAAAGGGTTCAATTATCTGACCATCTAAGATACCACACCATACATTTACCGACCATCGACCCTGATGTTGAACCTATTCCATACAGCGTGGATTATTCTACGACCAATAGTGCATATTGTGACGGTTTACGATACCATCACTTCTAAATGTAACTTCATTTGACCACAAAATACGGGACAGCAATTGAGGGTCGTCACATATCAGATCTAGCAACCAATAGCAATAATCCAACCTTCCATGGTAATCGTGATCATTGAATCTTTGATGCAGTATTACATGATATGGATGTAACCTAAAAGGAATATAACGTCCCAATAAATATCTTTTCAGAGTTATGAAATAAATAAATTAATGTTACAGTATAATCATGCCAACAAATACACACATCACAAAAGTCTAGGGATATTTTTTTTTTTAATAAAAAACTATCAAGTATTTTGGTTTTTTTGAAGTGGTTTGCATATAGTAAATTAGCACAATGCTTTTAAAATATTCTAAATTAAAATTGTTAAAAAAACAAAAGAAAACAGTCTCAAAAAAGCTTTAATGAAGTTTATTAGCAAAAAGTTGATTTTATGTAATCACACGAAATTGAAGTGTCATCACTTAAAATATACATTAATTAAATTTAATAAAGAGTATTGCCTCCTCTTTGATTTAAAACGGCTCTGCATCTTCTAGGCATTGATAAAATTAAATTATCTATTGCATCTTGTGGTAACTGTTGCCAATGTCTTACAAGGGCATCACGAAGCTGGATCTGAGTATGAATTTCGTCCAATTCACTTTCAATGCTTCTTCCCAACATGTCCCACACGTGTTCAATAACCTTTAAGTCTGGGGACTGGGCAGGCCATGGTAAAACAGAAATGTTTTCGTTTACCAGCCACTCGGTAACAGCACCTGCAACGTGTGGGGTGGCATTATCATGCATCAGCATGAACTCAGGTCCAACAGCACCTGCGAATGGAAGCACTATAGGCCGCAGTACCCTATTCAAATACCCATCGGCATTTAAAAATCTTTCTAGAAAAACGAGATCTGTTTTTCCGCCAATGCAGATACCACCCCACATCATTACGGTACCTCCTTTGTAAGAATGGACCTCCTGCCTTTCTAAGTTACCAGGTCGTCTCCACACTCTAAGTCTTCGACTGTCAGGGTGTATTCCAAACCGAGATTCATCTGTGAACAAAACTCTAGACCACTGGTCCTCTGTCCATAGAATATGCTCTGCAGCCCATTCTACTCTGCGTGCTCGATTACCATACCGAATTGGTGGAGCTCTTATTGGACGTCGGGCATGGAGATCAGCTTCATGCAATCGATTTCTGATTGTTTGAGAACATACAGTTACATTATGAGTGGTCCGAAGCAGTGAAGTCAATTGTTTAGCCGTAGTTGTTGGACGTCGTCTAGCTTCCAATGTTAAGTAGTGATCTTGAACTGCGGTAGTAACGCGTCCACGACCTGGATGTTGTTCACTAGGATCTACGGATGTCCTATATCTACGCCATAATCTGCTAATAACACTTTGAGAGGTGTTTAAAGCTGCTGCAACATCCACTTGCCTTCGACCAGATTCGAGCATACCTACAGCTCTGTTCATTTCAGCTAAATTTAAATGTCGTCGTTGTTGATTATCTTCCATAATAACAGCGCCAATAAAACTTAAATCACCCCAAAATAAACTTAAATTAACTGCAAATAATAATTAAACGATTCCCTAACAACACTGGAATTGCTTCACTTTCAGTTGAATGAACAATAAAGCATTTTCATTTGTTTGTTTGTTTTTTAAACAATTGCTATCGCTAATCGAAAGACTAGCACTAACATACTTGATCAATGACATAGGTATTTGTTAACAAAATTCATTGAAATATATTTAAAAAAATATATCCCTAGACTTGTGTGATCTGTGTATTATTGTGTAGGTATATTTTGTTTAAGAAACATATATTATGCAGATGACATTTCCCGTCGTTCTTAAACGGTGTATGAGTCGACGAAAAACTCTACGATCGGGATGACGTGTTTGGGGATATTGTATTGCATACACCCTAGTCGGAACAGTTGCATTTCTCAAATGTTTCTTGGTTTGTAAGAATCATCTTAGATTTAACTTTTAAAGTAAATGTTATGTCGAATTTAATACGAATAAATCGCTATGAAACGTAAATGAACGAATTACTATGTTTAATAATTTGACACTTTTTATTTTGTTCCATGGCCCACTACTTGTTTTGATATATTTTCACTTTAACTTTCTTAACGCCGTTTCCACTTGACTGTAACAGTAATATTGAAATTATAATTGATATCATTACTTATAGGACAAAGAAAGCAAATTTTGAGGAGCTCAAAAATGTGTAAATATACAGCGTGTTCCATTTGAAAAAATTGACTTCCACTCCTTTTCTCATGTGAACAAAGTATCTGCATTTTTTAAAGACCCTGTATGAAGCAAATAAAAATATGACTCGAAGTGAAGATCCTCATGGTATCACTCCCCTCCATTTCGAATTTGATCGTCTTAGTACCAGAGAGTTCATCTCTTAAACGATAATAGATAGGTATAGGGAAATAGTACATGAAGTTGTTGACAAAGTAATAGGAAATCATAATATGATATTATATACAGGGTGTTCCATTTGAAAAATCAAAGTAGTCGCTACTTTATAGTAGAAGCGGCAACGCCGCAACATCTAAAATATTTTAGGCATGTAGATCATATTAATTTATGCATACTGTCAAATTTTCAGGTTGATCCGTTGTGTAATTAATGCTCATCGTGAAAAGCCCTGTATTCAAAGGAAAATCCAGGGTAGAATTGAAAGGTATTACTTTTGAGGCACGCCTCGTATCTCAGTTATCTTTACATTTATCAAAGAAGTTAAAACTCGTTTCTATAGAATTTTTTCCGTAAAATCCATTGGCGTAGTAAGATTTTTCCTAACACCATCCGTTTTTTAGTTAAGAAACAAACATATGTTCTTTTAAAGTAAAACCCTGTATATTATTTCTTATATTTATGAGGCATAATGTGGGATTTCCAAAAATATAAATTGTTTACAATTATTTTGAAAAACAAGTTCAGAATTTAAGATTCTCTACAATGTTCCTTTGTGTCAAATTGGTAAGCTATGGCTAAAATGTGTTGAACAAAATCCATGTAAGTTATTATTATACCTTATTATATTATCAAATTTAATTCAAAAGATCTGTTTTAATTCTCAACCCTTAATTATTTATTACAGCATTTGGTACTTACTTTACTTAAAACTTAAGTTTAGAGAAAACAAAAGAGAAACAGAATTTTGAAAAAATAAAGTTTTTTAAAGGTAAGTTTCAAAATGACTGCCATTTTCTTTTATGCAAAATTGGCACATTTTCGTTATTCTTTTAATAGAATTAAAAAGAATCATAGGCATTCTTTGCAAATTTCGGGAAGTAAAATCAACTACCGCACGAAGCACCGTTACAAACTGATATTCTGTTTTATGTATTTTACTTTGCTTGAAACCCCATAAGAGAAAATTCTAATTTGAAAGATCCGGACATAGAGGGGGCAATCTTACAGCTCCGTAGGTACCAATCCACCTTTGAGGAAAGCTATCGTCTAAAAATGCCCTTATAAGCACACAGTTGTGGCTTGGGGCACCGTCTTGTTGAAGATACACTGCATTAGAAGGGGCAAATGAAACACGAAACCCCAACGTCAAAGCGTTCTTGTTGTGCCTTCTTAAAAACTAAATGGTGATTTTCTGCGGACTAATTTCTTGTATTATGGCGATTGAAAATTCCCGCACTTGAAAATTAAGATTCATCGGACCAGATAATAAGTCTGCTAAAAGATTCATCAGTATGTATTTGGCAAAACTATATTAAGCGCTCGGCATCGTCGGGATGTAAATGTTGAACTATGTGGAATTTTTTCAAAATTCTTTGACCATCAGACATGGATACATACACCAGTTGCCTTTTCTACTTGCTTGCAAGAAGATGAAAGTATGGCTTCTGCATAACCCAATACGTTTATTTTTTTTCCCTCTCTCTCTCTATCTTGTTTGGTGTATGCCTTAGGACAAATAAGTCTGAGAAAGGTTGCCGTCTCTCTGGATATCTAACATGAATAAAAAGAACTCGTAACCGGTTACGTGTTTTCAAAATCTTACGAACCGTCGCTATTTTTTTCGAGCTGTAGGTCTTTTAGTACTGTACGCCTTCAGAAAGGTAGTATAGTTGGTTAAAAAATTGAACTTTTCAAGTGTAAGTTCCTGAAAGATTTAAGGTAATTACTTTTCTTTTGTTGTTTGAGAATATTTAGGGTGTTTTATTGCTAATCAAGATTTGTAGTCCCGATCCGATAAATGATACAGATGTTCTTGTTATTTTAAATTTTGGTGATGCTAAATTGATTTGATGTTGCATCATGTAAAATTATATTAAGTATAAAATTATTACGTTGTATGGTTTGCGACTTTAAATTGTAGCCGACAATCTGTCGCCTTTTCCTTCGATAAATATTGTAGTTTATAGACAAGGAGTTTGGATTTTATATACGTTATTATAAGGTTCATTACCGTAAGAGTTTTGTTATCGAGACCTATCACATTACACGAGGTACCTTTTGGAATGCAATTTGGACTGATGATGCAATTCTTTTCCGATTTAGTGCCGAGGGGCTATCGTTTTTCGCGTGTTTGTTAATTTAAACTAACGAAGCAGTGTAATATAAGGGGAATAAAATCCAATATTGCGAATTTTGGATGATGTTGAAGGTCGTCTTGGGATAGATAGGTAGTGATGTAGACTCCCGTTATCCCGTTGTCGAGGCTCCGGCGTACTCGAATGTGTGTTGGAGGCAGGTGAACCTTCTTACGTTTGTACCGTGGTGAATATGGTGGTATAAAGTAAATAGGTCGTTGACCTAACAGCTGGCTTATTTGCATGCCAGTGATTGTTTTGCGAGTAGTCGCAATTTTTTTTGAAGTAACTTTTATAAGAATCAACATGCTGATTGTGGACGCCATAGTGCCTGAGATTTCGAAACAGGTAAGCCAATTTGTTTTATTTGTTATGGCGTGGCTGTGTATTTTCGATTCTCGTGTACTACATCACGATAACGACGTTTAATTAATTTTAGGACTTTATAAATTTTCGGTCACGTTTAGTTTTGTTGTGACGTACTTTTTGGTTTTAAATTGAATAATTAATTACCATATTCAGTTCTTTTTTGGATAATTAAGACAATAATTTTAACGTTGAAGTTCAGCGAAATGTTTAATGAGTTTTTAGTTTTATTATCGCAATTTTGCAGCTTTTATATGAAGCTTAAAATTTTATTGAAGTGAACTTTGAGTAGAGTTTTCAGGGAGGAGAGTATTTTATTTTGAGTGAACATTATGGTTTCCTATTAGACGATTATTAAGATCTAGTTCATTACGTATTCCCACTATAAATGTATCTAACGGTGGCGCCTTTTTGACATTTTTCCCGACTTTGATGTTTTTGGGGTTGTGACGAGCTCCCATTTGCAACATTAATTAGGAACTCCGCCTACACAACTGAGATATACCGTGCCGCACATTGCTTTATAGGCTCATGCTATAATGAGTATTTGACCTGTAATAAACCATAGCGCTCAAAATACGTTACTTTTGTAAATATAATTCCTAAGCTTCTTGGGGATTTTCATTAGATTGTATGAAACAAACCAACACCATACACATAATTAAATGTAGAATGTAATAACTATAAACACTAAAACGAAACAAAAACATTTTAATAATAATTAAAAATTGACAAAACTGCAAAGTTTTTGACAAATTAGCAATAGCCTACTCCTCACTAATTGGACACAAAAGAAAATTTTAGAAAACCTTAAATTCTGAGCTCGTTTTTGAAAATAATTGTACACAATTCTATTTTTGGAAAGCTCACATTGTGCCTAATAAATATAAGAAATAATATACAGGGTGTTCGATTTAAAAAACATAAGTATGAGAGGCACCATGCGCCATCTTGGATTTCGACGTCACAATGCCGAGCACGTGGGAGCCCGTATTTTCCAACCTTATTTTTTTATGGTTTCTTTTCGGAGGCCTTTTCATCCCTTATTTTTTATGGTTTCTTTCGGAGGCCTTTTTCAACACCTTGATCTTTACCCCTATTATTGTCGGCTTCTTTTCGGAGGCCTTTTTTAACCCTTGATAGAATTTTCAACCCTAATTACGGCCTTTTTGTTTTTACTCGCCCACGTGTGGGATGCGTTTTTTCACCCCTATTTCCAACGGCTTCTCTTCGGAGGCCCTTTTTCAACTCTTGATGGAACTTTCAACCCTTTTTGATTGTATTAAGAGCCTTTTTGCTGGTCGTTTTTGTCGGCCCTTTTTGTACTTGCTCACGTGAGGGGCACATTTAGGCCTTGGGATCGATCTTGGACTTGAGGTTGGGGCAAGATATTGGTTTCTTTTCGGGGGCCTTTTGCAACCCTTGGTCGGAGTTTATCCCTTAATTAAGATCCTTTTGGTTGTATTAAGAGCCTTTTCGGCAGTTCAACGTGTGCGTATTCTTTTAATTCCTATCTACAGATTGTAACCTTACGAAATTTTATTTATATATTGGGGTTGTATTTTAATACGGGTCCCTAATGCTAACTTGTAAGACAGGTGTAGGCCCTCGCCCCATTGCCGCGGCTCCTTGGTGTATATAAGCTCTAACCTAATTTTATAAGACAAGTGTAGGCCTTCGCCCTTGTCGCGGTTTTTTTGGTATAATTGTATGTGAGCCCTAACCTAATCTTATAAGACAAGTGTAGGTCCTCGCCACCCTGTCGCGGCCCCCTTGGCGTAATTGTATGTGAGTCCTAACTTAATTTATAAGACAAGTGTAGGCCTTCGCCCCTGTGAGAGCCCCTGTTTGGAAATGGTATGGAGCCCTAACCTTATAAGACAAGTGAAATGGCCATCGCCCCCTATCGCGGCCCCTTGGTGTAAATGTATGTGAGTCCTAACCTAATTTTGCAAGACAAGTGTAGGTCATCGTCCCCAGTCGTAGCCCCCTGGTTGGAAATTGTATTTGTTTTTGTAGGTTATGACTGGTAATTTGAAGTTGTATTCTAATAAGGAGGCTTAATGCTATCTTGTAAGACAGATATAGGGCTTCGCAACTTACTGTTGGGACTTCGCCCCTTGACTCCTTGACGTAAAATTTGAATTTGTATTCTTATAAGGAGGCACTATTGCTATCTTGCAAGACAGGTGTATGAACTTGTGTTTGGGTTTGATTTTGCGTGGAGAATTTGAATGACAGTAAAATTTATATATATAATATATATATATATATATATATATATATATATATATATATATATATATATATATATATATATATATATATATATATATATATATATATATATATATATCTAAATGAATATTAAAACTGATTGTTTTACCTGCATTGAGTGTATTGAAAAATGTTTAATATCCATACGATCGTTAAATTGTTGTATATTGTACATCTTAATATTTTTAAAGAAACTTGTTACGTATAGATTAGATGTGTTTTATAGCTGTAATTAAAAATCTGTACAAGTAAATAAATAAAGGTTAAAAGAACACTTGCCAGCTCTGTATTAACAGAACATTTTTGAGGGACAGATTCACGAGTGATAGTCACTGCTTTGTGTTACTCGTCCAATCAAACTAAATCACTTTCTAATTTTTACGTTTATGAATAGTTGATGTAAAGCTAGCTATTGATTTCCCCATAATTAATGTTTAGAGTGTAAATATACAAACAAAATAATCATCTTTATCACACTTACTGCAACTCATATTTACCTTTCCCTTAATAATATTAATAACAAAGCGGTTTGAACAAAATATTATATGTTGTCCATACATACATACACACGCAAATTGTTTTTTTATAAAAAACCTCATTAAAAAGTTTGGAAAGTAATAATTACATGTTGTAAATTACACAACAACAATATGTAGTTAGAAACCACTGTTCATGTTTACTTTTAGCTAATTACTGTGTAATTATATAATATAATCCTGTTAAATTTAATAGTCTAAAAAATTGATTACCAATATCGAATGGGTAACATAATTTCTTTTAAAAAACGCTAACAGATTGTGACCTTTTGCCTATATGAAAATTTATTTATACATAGTTTAAATTAAATTGCTTTAAAAATAAAACGCGTAATTAACTAATCGATTAACCTGCTTCCGGCGATAGTAAACATCAAAAATTAAGGAATGTCGCTTTTATTTATTTACCTTTTAATAGGATTTTTTAAGAACTGATAGTTAAAACCATAATAAGTGGAGTATAACAGGGGCTGAGGGCAAGATCAAAAATGTACAGCTAGGTGACTCAACCTTTACTGCAGAAAACATTCCTAGAGATACACTACTAGATGGTACCACAAACAAAATCAAATTTACTATCACGAGTACCAATACAAGGGGTGAAGCCTGTGACACAAGTTCCTATACCTGTCTTACAATTTAGCATTAGGCCCCTTATTACATTATCGTTTTTACATTAGTAACGTTCTAGTCTCGGTACCCGCCCCGCCCTGCTATGAATATACAATAGCTGACATTCTAGATTTCGAAGATTTAATGATAAGTTACTGTTGCATAACAATACCTGAAGATGATGCAGTTGTAAAGAATGACGATAAAGAAAATGCGAGTGAGAGCGGTAACCTAGTTATTGTTGGTAACGAAAAGGAGACAATGTCAGTAGAGCAATCAGGTAAGACAGATACTCATGCTAAAAGAAATGTAATCTTAAAATAGCATTACTTATAATAAATTATTATTAATAAACCATTTATCTTTTACAGCCACCGAGAAGCCCAATGAGAAGGAGGTTCTAACAGAATTTTTATCAAATAAGAAGGATTCTGCTGTTGAAACTGCTACATAAGATGTATTCTTAAAATACTGTCATTAATAAATAAATAAAACATTATTTAAAAAATCATTTAGCTTTTTATAGGGGTTTTATACTGTTAACAGAAAACATACAAATTCAGCCTTGGGGGTGAGGGATGAAGGTTCAAGAGCAAGTTTCGATGCCCTATATCTGTCTACAGCCACCGAGAAGCCCAATGATAAGGAGGTTCTAACAGAGTTTCTATCAAATAAGAAGGATTCTGCTGTTGATACTGCTACATAAGATGTATTCTAAAATACTGTCATTAATAAATAAATAAATCATTATTTAAAAAATCATTTAGCTTTTTATTGGGGTTTTATACTGTTAACAGAAAACATACAAATTCAGCCTTGGGGGTGAGGGATGAAGGTTCAAGAGCAAGTTTCGATGCCCTATATCTGTCTACAGCCACCGAGAAGCCCAATGATAAGGAGGTTCTAACAGAGTTTCTATCAAATAAGAAGGATTCTGCTGTTGATACTGCTACATAAGATGTATTCTAAAATACTGCCATTAATAAATAAATAAATCATTATTTAAAAAATCATTTAGCTTTTTATTGGGGTTTTATACTGTTAACAGAAAACATACAAATTCAGCCTTGGGGATGAGGGGTGAAGCTTCGAGAGCAAGTTGCGATGCCCTATATCTGTCTTATAAGTTAGTGTCAGGCTTCCTATTAGAATACAATTTCAAATTTCTACCATAACGTACAAAGACTTAAATACAATTTTCAAATTTTTCACCAAGGATCATGGGACGAAGACCTACAAGTAAGTTGTGAATCCCTATACCTGTCTTACAGATTATCATTAAAGTCCCTTACTGGAATACATATTCAAATTATCATCCTATTGTTTTAAAGGGTCACGTGCAATCGTCTGCGTTCCTTCTACTTTAAAAAAAAATGCAGTCAATGATAAAATGATAAAATTTACGCTTTCATAAATTTATTTTTTATCGACGCGTGTTTTATACCATATAGGTAAGAATCGCTGTAACCGTACTATAGGTAGTACGACTCCTGTTCCTCGATTCCCAAAGATCGTATTCGAACGTAGGTGGGTGCTTACACCCATTCCTCCATTATAATTTTAAATAAAGGCAAATAAACAAGTTTTACAACACTTTTATTTTACACAAAAATATGTAACATTTTTACACACAAAATACAATTCTCTCTTTATGTCTAATAGGCGTGTGCTTTAGTACATCCCATTTAATTTTTAATTTTATAATTTAATTCTATACTTTGTTCTTCCAATTCTCTTTCTAATCAATAATTAGATATACATAACGTATTCGTATTTTCGAATTGTAGTATATAACGTAACTTATTTCTTGTGGTTAACGGTTTAATACCTATTATAACTAATTCTGTCCCCACGTATAACTGCTCCAATTTCCCACAGTCTCTAGACTTTATAATGCATTTAATTTCTTACATAGAAACTACGTTAATTTTATCCATGTCTTGTTGCGAGGAAATTTACATTTTCCGTATTTTCTAAAGCTTTTACATGCCCCACAACATCCTCTATCTTAGCAAAAGAATCCCCATTAAATGTGGTAATTGCATTAGTCTGAACGTCCCGTCTTTTTTCTCTCGTGTTCCTCTTGTTTTTCTCATCTCCCCCGGTTTTCTTTCGTCTCTATCTTACCCCTTACGTTTCTCTCTCGTCTCTATTGCTTCTCTCACTTCTCCAGTGTATCTCTCTCTCTTTCTCTCGTCTCTCCTCCCCCCCTCTCACTCTATCTCTATCTCTTTCTCGTCTCTCTAACCTCTCCCGACCGGTTAGGTCGCACACGCGACATAACCGGTCGATATTAGTAATCAATTTTTTAGACTATTAAATTTAACAGGATTATATAATTACACAGTAATTAGCTAAAAGTAAACATGAACAGTGGTTTCTAACTACATATTGTTGTGGAATTTAAAACATGTAATTATTACTTTCCAAACTTTTTAATGAGGTTTTTTTTATAAAAAACAATTGGCGTGTGTATGTATGTATGGACAAGTATAGGAGTCATGGGGCGAAGTCCCAACAGTAAGTTGTGAAGCCCTATATCTGTCTTACAAGATAGCATTAGGCCTCCTTATTAGAATACAACTTCAAATTACCAGTCATAACCTACAAAAACAAATACCATTTCCAACCAGGGGGCCACGATAGGGGGCGAAGACCTACACTTGTCTTGTAAAATTAGGTTAGGACTCACATACAATTACACCAAAGCGGTCGCGACAGGGGGCGAAGGCCTACACTTGTCTTATAAGGCTAGGGCTTCATACCATTTCCAACCAGGGGCTTCTGACAGGGGCGAAAGCCTACACTTGTCTTATAAATTAGGTTAAGACTCACATACAACTACGCCAAGGGGGCCGCCACGGGGGGGGGGCGAGGACCAACACTTGTCTTATAAAATTAGGTTAGGACACATACAATTACACCAAAAAGACCACGACAGGGGGAAGGCCTACATTTGTCTTATAAAATTAGGTTAGAGCTCATATACACCAAGGAGCCACGGCGATGGGGCGAGGGCCTACACCTGTCTTACAAGTTAGGATTAGGGCCCCGTATTAGAATACAACCCCAATGTATAAATAAAATTTCGTAAGGTTACAATCTGTAGATAAGAATTAAAAGAATACGCACAGGTTGAACTGCCTAAAAGTCTCTTAAGTAGTATAGCTATGCCGATCCTGTCCCACTTTTCTACTATACTTTTTCTACGAGTGTTTTTGCTCAAGGTCAACTCACGTACACGTCCAAGTACATGGTTTATCAAGGTCATCATCTTCAAGGCCACCTCGGTCACGTAGCCCTGCCCCTTCAAGGTCACCTCAGGCCACGTTGTTGGTTTGTACTCCTGCCAAGGCCACGTGCTAGGTAACCCCGCCTCTTCAAGGTCATGCTTGCACTAGTCCTTCAAGGTCACTAGAAAAGTCACTAGAAAAGTTACTAGATTGTTGATTGTCCTGAAGGTCATCGCCCTCGGTCTCAAACAAGTCTATGCATGTTTCGAGGCCACGCCCTATTCTGAGAAACAAAGGGGGCCCATTGTTTAAAGTCTATGCTTTCAAGGTCACATGAGAGAACAAAGACGATCTATTGTTTTGGCTGAGTCATTCTGAAATTCTAGGAAATCAATAACAAAGACGATGCATTGTTCAAAGTCTATGATTTCAAGGCCACATGAAAGAACAAAGACTATCTATTGTTCCGTTATTATAAAAATAAATTGTTATCTCAATTCTAGGAAATCAATAACAAAGGCGATGCATTGTTCAAAGTCTATGCTTACAATTTTCAAGGTAAAAGAACAAAAGCGATTCATTCTTCTGGTCGAGTTATAAAAATAAATTGTTATCTCAATTCTGAGAAATCATGAATAATGTATTGTTCAAAGTCTATGCTTATAATTTTCAAGGTAAATGAACAAAGACGATTCATTGTTCAGTTAGAAATAGATTGTTATCTAAATACATCTCTTTCAAGAACAAAGGCAATCCATTGTCAACGATTTAAAGTTTATGCTTATAAGGTCACACCTCTGATAACAAAGACGATCCATTGTTCAGTTAGAAATAGATTGTTATCTCAAGAGTCATAGCTTCTGAAATTCTAGGAAATCAATAACAAAGACGATGCATTGTTCAAAGTCTATGTTTACAATTATCAAGGCCACATGAGAGAACAAAAGCGATTCATTGTTCTGGTCGAGTTATAAGAAATAGATTGTTATCTCAATTCTAGGAAATCAAGAACAAAGGCGGTCTATTGTCAACGCTTCAAGGTTTACGTTTACAAGGTCACATGAGAGAACAAAGACGATGTATTGTTTTATGAGTTATAAAAATAGACTGTTATCTAAATACACTTCGATTCTGAGAAATCAAGAATAAAGGCGATCCATTGTCAACGATTTAAAGTTTATGCTTACAAGGTCACACCTCTGATAACAAAGACGATCCATTGTTCAGTTAGAAATAAATTGTTATCTCAATTCCAAGAAATCAAAAAGGGGGCCCATTGTTCAAAGTCTATGCTTACAATTTTCAAGGTAAAAGAACAAAAGTGATTCATTCTTCTAGTCGAGTTATAAAAATAAATTGTAATCTCAATTCTAGGAAATCAAGAACAAAGACGACGCTTCAAAGTCTATGCTTACAATTTTTAAGGTAAAAGAATAAAGACGATCTATTGTTGAGTCGTAGCTTATGAAATTCCGAGAACAAAGACGATGCATTGTTCAGACTGATTAGGTCATCTAACAAGTAAAACGTTTTTTATAAGACTACCACAATATACAGATAAAAATTGATTTAAGTAAATACACATATTATGGGAAGTTTGATGTACTTAACATACCTTTGCTGGATCATATAACATTCCTACAACCATATGTAAACATGCTCATTTCGTAGTGTTTAGTCGCATTGTCACGAATTAATTGCTTTGGAATATTACTGTAAGTTTGGCCCAAATAGAAACAATCAATATCGTTATGTCTACCCATAGAAAAATATTCCCTTATGTTATTTTGCTTTTCACAGGCGATATCATCAAAGATAAAGATAGAGTTTGCTTTTGCACAATTCGGCTCAATCACATCTTGATTATCACTGAACGTGAAGTAACCTATATCCTTTATCGGAAGTATGATTTCCTGTAAAAGTTTATACTTGTTTTGATTTAATGATTTGGAGTATACGTATACATGTTTAAATTTCAAACCGTTTTTCTCAGTAAGCAAACTAATCATTGCGTTTGTTTTGCCGCAGTTGGAGGGGCCACATATAATGTCACGTTTACTATTAGGAAGTAAATCGCCATGTTTTGAAGTACCAGACTTTTCATCAAAGTCATGATTTTGAATTGGAAGTTTTTGTTTCTGCGCAACTGCTTTCATCTTTGATGGATGAAATGAAACTAAACGAATAATTACAACATTTTTATTTATATAATACAGATTATAATTTTTTCACTTCTCCGGTGAGTGGGTTGTACTGCACAAATAGCATCGTGGAGAATAAGACCATAGGCAACGATTCCATTATCGAAAGGTGTTAGTGTTTCCATTTCCAATTTGATGTCTACTGTTGAGTTTTTTAAGGATTCATTCTGTTTAGAACAGTCCATTACAAATACTGGACATGATTTGAATTCGGTGTAGTTGAATAACGCATCTGTATTATCTTCATCATAGTAGTCACATCGGAAGTTCAAAAAATTGCGATAGGCAGGTATATATTGGTTAGCACTGAAGTTCAAATGTATTGCTTCATAGGGATAATACTCGGAATTCAGATGTACTTTAAGGTTCCTGATGTTAATGTGATCAAAATTTCCGGCTCTTGCAGACTTAGTGTACCTTTTACCTTGTTGGAATGCAACAATTATCCAGCGCGGTTTTTCTAGTTGCGTTGACGTTTTTATTGGCCATATATCAGAGGTTGCTTGTTTTAAAGCAGGTAATTCATATAACTCCCATTGACGAAATGGAACAGTAACAATAGAATTCTTATTTATTCCTTCAAACAAGTCCAGTTTCGCGGCATCACTAAGGGTTAAGTGTGGTACTTTCCATTGAATTTTATTCAGGGTTATTTCCGCATCAACGTCACCATAGTAGCAGTTTGTATCGCTTCTAGATCGAATTAAAATCAACTCTTGACGCATATTCACGATCACTTGACGATAATCCTCCATTATTCCAAATATGTGGTTCAATGGTATGCATACTGTAAAGGATTTTTCGCCATTTCCCCTCATCGAATTCTACTTGTAATGGTTCCTCATTCTTTGGTGACCACCCCAAATGGCTTAATGCTTTGCTCTTGCTCGTCGTATAAGAAATATATCCTTTAAGTGTAGATGTTATGCCTGGATTTCGGCAAACGTCCACTCTTTGACCGCCTAACTCATAACGAATCTCTTCGAAAAGGAAGTTGGGGAAATTATTGGTTAAGTTGCATGATTTTCCTTCATCTTCTTTCTTCAGCTTACCTTCCATGTACAGAAAACTATCATAAGTAGCTGTAATTAGATCCTGACTTTGAATTAAAATGCGTATTTCTTCGGAAGGTCCATACTTAGAAGAGCCATACGGAAGATAGGTGTGAATATCTGATTTAATTATAGCATCATCAAAATGTACGTTTTGAAAGATGTTTAATGATTCGGTCATTGTGTAGATGCAATGAGGGTTGATGAGTAATTAACTACTAAAGGGATGATGCCTTTTATATGAATTTCAAACCTATAAATTAATTGTTATTAATTATACCTTTTACAGTTTGTTTACTTCATATATTTTAAGAAGGCACTATAAATGCTGTCATTGTTATACAAAGAAAATCCCTTGTTCGCATTAGCACACTTATAAATGCAAACCTATTGTTATTTATAGCGAAACATTTTTCCTCATAACACATTTTTCATTAATTATTATATTACTAATTATGCAATGTTGTTTTGGTAAGTTTTAAAGTTATTAAAAATAATTTTTAAGAATGCAGATGCATTGTGTGTTTTATACAAAGAAAGTCTTTATTAGCTTGAATTTTTTTACACATTCCTACAAATTTTTAAGAATGCAAATGCTATAATAAACGAAGAAAGCCCATTGTTTAATAAAACATTACATATTTTAGATAAATGCATTCAGCTTCACGTGTGTAAGCGGGACATATCATTGTGTAAAAGAGATAGACATTAAACAAGTGAACTTCATTCAACAAATTTAACATTTCTTAGAGATACATTAATTCTATTAAAATGTACGCTTTGAAACACGTTTAATGGTTTGGTCACTCAGAACTTTCAATCCAATTGATGTTAAAAAGTATTTCTCTGCAGATGTTAACTGCAATGAGGGTTGATTGGGTCTTTTGTATGGAATTGTACTGTGATTAATTCGCAGACCCATGTTCTTTTAGTTCTAAGCGTACCGTGAATGGTTCACTTTCACCAAAGTCTATTAACTCACCCTTTTGATTTGCCAATTTGATTGTTATATTACTGATTATGTCTGTGTTTATTTCTAAATATTGTGTGTTGGTTGGAACTTTATCCAAACGATAGCCCGAGGGTACGGAAACGTCAATTTCGTATATTACCTTTGCAGGTTTACCGTTTCGATAAGATCCCTTTATAATGTTGCACTCCACATGCAGATTAGTGTGTTTAAGTATTTGGATGTCTAACGCAGATGTGTGGGGAACATTCGCTTTTAGTATTCTAGGCTCAAACCCGAGCATGCGGCCAATGCTACTCTCTTTAGTAAAAACGATCTCAAATGAACTGTTTATCTCACACTTAAGCGTATTGTTGTTTGCCCTAATGAAAAATTTTTCTGTGGGTATCTTTGATTTCAAGTAAGCACTAATTTCATCTAACTCATAGGCACCGTGTGGAATATTAATCACTCGCAAATGAGATGAATTTGTTCTAAAATAAAATCTATCGTTGCCCGTATAAATGTTTCTAATGCTGTTGCACCCGTAAAATCCCACCAATCCAACAACGTATTTCTTCTCCAAATCTAGCTCTATCGGTGGGTAGAAGTTGCAGCTAGCTATGTTACCAACACCTTCTAAACTGAATGTTATTGACATAACTGAGAAAATTTAAGGTTATGTCGATTATTTATATAGAAATTGTAGGCATAGGTGCCCGCAAATAATGCTATTAAATTCCTGATCTTGATTGTAATTATAATAAATTTTACATCCCCGAAAGTAGTTAATCGCTTCAACTGGTGGTCGAAGATTACCGAAACTATCGTAATACCATACCTTTTCACCACGCTTTTTGTAGCAAACCCAATGGGTACCCGGTCCACTCTGACTATCTAAGTTGATGATTCCAGATTCATTTTTCTGTGGTAATTTAGGCAGGCTATCTCTCATAAAAATACCCCTAAAGTATGGTACACCTTTTGTGTATTTCTTTAAATCAATATCTGTTAACGCTCTTTCGGGTAATCTACTCAGTTTTTTGGAAACGGTTTTAAGTATAATGCACCGCCAGATTTGTATGGTTTTAGATAGAATGCGCCACCAGCGATCGATTTCATCATACGATTATGGCGCGATGTCTCCTCTTGCAATTTTTTGGCATTTTTTGCTTCATTGACTGCTTTGGCAATTCCCGATGCACCGCCAGCTAAAGCACCGATTGCTGATAATCCTGCGAATAACGGAATAAGAAATGGTAAAACAGCTCCTTGTTTAGGTAAGGGAATTACTCTAGGAACTTTAATGTTTTTCTTTCCCCCAACCTTTTTACTACACGTTTTGCCGTTGACAGTGCTGACTTTATTGTGTCGGTGATATCTCCGTTAGCTTTCATTTCTTTAGCTATTGTTTTCCGTACATGCAATAAACTTTCACCATTATTCTTCTTGGACCGACGTTTAAACCCCATCCCAAATTTTCTCTTTGCCTTCATGGTGGTACCGACTGCTAAAGCTGCAGCTCGTTCACCTAATGTTGCGTCTGCTGATTTAAAGCGTTCCCAAGCTTTTTCTTCTAAAATTTTATCTGCTCTATGTCGACTTTCTAAATCTTGGTAGTCTCTATAACTGATATCATGCAGTTTGCACTGCGCATCTAATTGATTAATACCGGGGTCGCCGCGTGCTAGTCGTTTCTCTAATTTTGTACCAGGACCACAATACTGGTAACCGGGTAAATGCAATTCCACCGGTAGTTTATTGATTAGTGTATTCACTAAACCACCTGCACTCTTCCGCTTCTTACCTATCATTGTTCACCTTGAGGGATAGGGTAGGGTATTTATACCTAAAATCGTGTAAAAACTTTATTTTAGTAAATGCTATACATTAGATAAGCAGGGCGATAGTACAGTATTTCCATTAAACATACAGTGTTATGTGAATTAATATTATACTTGGCATTTATAACATCATCAATGTCTTTATAAATGTCATCATCACCGAATTCCTTCTCACGAAAACGACGGTAGTCAACCACTTGTCGTATGAATTTTTCATAGAAACACACCAGATTGTAAGATTCAAGAAATTCCAATCTATAGCTTATTATATCCTTCAAATCGAATAGTTCCTCTATGTTATGGGCGTTGATTGTAAAAGTTCATTCCATTCCTTCACGTCTAACACCACGTTGTTGCCACATCCCATACGCACTACTGGTGCACGGTTAAGGTGTGTACTGTATCCAATTTCAATATGCGTATCGTTCGATAGTTTATAGGAAGCACAATCGATTAAGTATTCATTAGCTGCCTGTTTATACACCTCAGCCCTATGTTGAAATGATGATGACCAGTCGGAATAACCTTCATCTTGTTTCTCTTCATTTTTGCTACTACTACTACCATCACTATTTTGACAGCATGAACAACAAAATGTTAAATTATTATTCATATTGTTATTACATGAGGTATCCAGGAGCGATTTTATTGCTTTTTTCATGACTTTACTTGTCCACAACCGCACTACGACTAAACACTACGAAATGAGCATGTTTACATATGGTTGTAGGAATGTTATATGATCCAGCAAAGGTATGTTAAGTACATCAAACTTCCCATAATATCTGTATTTACTTAAATCAATTTTTATCTGTATATTGTGGTAGTCTTATAAAAAACGTTTTACTTGTTAGATGACCTAATCAGTCTGAACAATGCATCGTCTTTGTTCTCGGAATTTCATAAGCTACGACTCAACAATAGATCGTCTTTATTCTTTTACCTTAAAAATTGTAAGCATAGACTTTGAAGCGTCGTCTTTGTTCTTGATTTCCTAGAATTGAGATTACAATTTATTTTTATAACTCGACTAGAAGAATGAATCACTTTTGTTCTTTTACCTTGAAAATTGTAAGCATAGACTTTGAACAATGGGCCCCCTTTTTGATTTCCTGGAATTGAGATAACAATTTATTTCTAACTGAACAATGGATCGTCTTTGTTATCAGAGGTGTGACCTTGTAAGCATAAACTTTGAATCGTTGACAATGGATCGCCTTTATTCTTGATTTCTCAGAATCGAAGTGTATTTAGATAACAGTCTATTTTTATAACTCATAAAACAATAGATCGTCTTTGTTCTCTCATGTGACCTTGTAAACGTAAACCTTGAAGCGTTGACAATAGACCGCCTTTGTTCTTGATTTCCTAGAATTGAGATAATAATCTATTTCTTATAACTCGACCAGAACAATGAATCGCTTTTGTTCTCTCATGTGGCCTTTAAAAATTGTAAACATAGACTTTGAACAATGCATCGTCTTTGTTATTGATTTCCTAGAATTTCAGAATCTATGACTCAGCCAAAACAATGAATCACCTTTGTTATCAGAGGTGTGACCTTATAAGCATAGACTTTGAACAATGGGCCCCCTTTGTTCTTGATTTCTCAGAATTGAGATGTGGTCGTATGGGGGAAACGGTTGCGAAACAGCTACCTGTTTTGGGAAACGGACCCCCTGTTTTACGAAACGGCTACCTGTTTTTAGGAAACGGCTACCTGTTTTTAGGAAACGGCTACCTGTTTAAGGGAACGGCCACCTGTTTAGAGCACTTGAGGGGGCGTGGCTTTGAAACATGCACCTCAGGGCTCTTGATTTCCTAGAATTGAGATAACAATCTATTTCTAACTGAACAATGGATCGTCTTTGTTATCAGAGGTGTGACCTTATAAGCATAAACTTTAAATCGTTGACAATGGATTGCCTTTGTTCTTGAAAGAGATGTATTTAGATAACAATCTATTTCTAACTGAACAATGAATCGTCTTTGTTCATTTACCTTGAAAATTATAAGCATAGACTTTGAACAATACATTATTCATGATTTCTCAGAATTGAGATAACAATTTATTTTTATAACTCGACCAGAAGAATGAATCGCTTTTGTTCTTTTACCTTGAAAATTGTAAGCATAGACTTTGAACAATGCATCGCCTTTGTTATTGATTTCCTAGAATTGAGATAACAATCTATTTTTATAATAACGGAACAATAGATAGTCTTTGTTCTTTCATGTGGCCTTGAAATCATAGACTTTGAACAATGCATTGTCTTTGTTATTGATTTCCTAGAATTTCAGAATGACTCAGCCAAAACAATAGATCGTCTTTGTTCTCTCATGTGACCTTGAAAGCATAGACTTTAAACAATGGGCCCCCTTTGTTTCTCAGAATAGGGCGTGGCCTCGAAACATGCATAGACTTGTTTGAGACCCAGGGCGATGACCTTCAGGACAATCAACAATCTAGTAACTTTTCTAGTGACTTTTCTAGTGACCTTGAAGGACTAGTGCAAGCATGACCTTGAAGAGGCGGGGTTACCTAGCACGTGGCCTTGGCAGGAGTACAAACCAACAACGTGGCCTGAGGTGACCTTGAAGGGGCAGGACTACGTGACCGAGGTGGCCTTGAAGATGATGACCTTGATAAACCATGTACTTGGACGTGTACGTGAGTTGACCTTGAGCAAAAACACTCGTAGAAAAAGTATAGTAGAAAAGTGGGACAGGATCGGCATAGCTATACTACTCTCTTAATACAACCAAAAGGATATTAATTAATTAAGGGCTAAACTCCGACCAAGGATTGCAAAAGGCCCCCGAAAAGAAGCCAACATCCTGCCTCAACCCCAAGTCCAAGACTGATCCCAAGGCCTAAATGTGCCCCTCACGTGAGCAAGAACAAAAAGGGCCGACAAAAACGACCAGCAAAAAGCTCTTAATACTACCAAAAATGGTTGAAAGTTCCGTCAAGGGTTGAAAAAAGGCCTCCGAAAAGAATCCGTCAGAGATAGGGGTGAAAAACGCATCCTACACGTGAGCGAGTAAAAACAAAAAGGCCGCAATTAGGGTTGAAAATTCTATCAAGGGTTGAAAAGGCCTCCGAAAAGAAGACGCCAATAATAGGGGTGAAAATCAAGGGGTTGAAAAAGGCCTCCGAAAAGAAACCATAAAAAATAAGGGTTGAAAAAGGCCTCCGAAAAGAAACCATAAAAAAATAAGGGTGGAAAATACGGGCTCCCACGTGGGCGGGTTTGTGACGTCAAAATCCAAGATGGCGCATGGTGCCTCTTTTCTACTAACATATGTTTGCTTCATAACTAAAAAACGGAAGGTGTTAGAAAAAAACTAACTACCCCAATGGATTCTACGAAAAAGATTCTATAGGAATACGTTTTAATTCCTTCGATAAGTTTAAAGATAAGTGAGATACGAGGGGTGCCTCAAAAGTGGTACTTTCGAATTCCACCCTGTATCTCTGAAACCAACGCGCTATAAAAAATCTGCTGGCGCCATGTTTAATTACATGAAAAAGTAGAGAAAACTGCAACCCTTTATCTTTAAAAATAAGGGAGATACCCCTCTTAAACTGTTCCAGTTTAGTTCAATTAAATTACTGTTGCAGAAAAGGAGTATACACTGTAATTGTGTCTTAATATTACACGTTTTAGTGGACTACTTAGAAGTTTCATATACAAATGAAACTCCATTGTTGAGATTTTAGTTAAGAGCGTGCTAATGTGAAACTGGAAATAAAACCTATGGTTTGTCTTTTGGTCATTTTGTTTATTTTCTTAGCGTTTGTTTAATCTTCAATTTATCTAACAAACACAATTGCCAATTAAACCAGAAACGTTAAGAGTAACCTCAATAAAAATAAAATACGATTTTCAATAAAACTTTATTCACTGTTTAACTAAGCTTCAATTCTCAAATGCAAGAATATTAATATTGTTAGAGATGAAGCACGTCACTATTTTTGTAGAAAGTTTAAACCTTATGAGTCAACATTTTGATGGATTCACTCAAAGTATTCCAAAACTGTAATCTAAATTTCTTCTTTATCTCTCTTATCCTATAAAGCTCTACGATAAAATGGGTTGTTTTTCAGTGTATTAATTGGAGGGGGATTTCAATTAATAGCACAATCTCCAATAGTTAGATTTATTGTGATCTCAACGTTTCACTGATTCCTATCCATAATTTTTACTGTAGGTAATGAATTTAATGCAATATTTAATTCTTTTCGTGTCTGTATTGTCGCTATTTATTAATACCAATTGTGAACCTAATGAAGGAGAAATCGTTGTTAGAATTGTGGGAGGAGTAAAATATGCTAAAACTTTAGCAATGGAAATGGGATACATCTATAAAGGAATGGTAAGTTGTACAAATTGTTAATAAATTTAAAGCTTTTTTGTTCAATTACAACAATTTTTCGGAAATAATCTGAAGTTTACGTTAGAATTTGAATTTGGCGATAAATCTAAAATATTTACTTCTTTATCGTGAGCAACACTATATAATTTAACATTACTATGTATATGAGCACATTTTATAACATTGCAAACGAGCTTAACTACCAATTAATTTCTTCAAAAACATTTAATAATAAATGATTTATTCCTTATCTTAAAATTATAATAATTTAATCTGTTTGTAATTAAAATTTTCGAAAAAGACTAATAATGTTTTATAAACAAATTTACAAAGTAATCTTGAAAATAATACACAAGTCTTTGTATTAGAAAAATTACGATATAAAAACTATTTCCAATTGGAACAGTAATAAAATTTGATAAACGATTTTACAAATTAATTTTAGAAAAGAAATATCGCGTTATAAAATTCGAATTTGGTCCCCTATTTCTATATACACTGTGTCCAAGATAAGGATTGTCATTATGGGGATCTCGGAAATGGTAACAGATGCAACTCCGGTTAAATGGGAAAAAAGTTGTGTAATTAAGAGACCAATAAAAGACAGAAAAATCGATGGTGTGATTTTTTGTTTTTGAGATATGTAAGAAATTTTTTTAATTTCTATTTCATTTTTTTCTGGCGTTATTGTAAATGCTAGAGCAAAAATACAAACATGTCTTTATGACAACTTGTTACGGGCTTTAACATGGCGTAGTAAGTTTTTCAATCGGACGTTTCCTATTTTTATAGCCATCATCAACTTATTTTGATAGGTTTTTTTATTACAAATTCAGGTATGACATTTGATGGTCTTATTGGTTTTGAACCTTTTATAGACCATCATCACGAAATTTTTGAATACAGACCTGCATTTTCATAAATGTTTATTTAGTTAACTTACCTTTGTGCTTAAAATTTTATAAAATAAGGAAAAGTACTAAAATAAAATATTCCTAATTATGCAACTTGACATAAAAAGCAAATTCTTGTAAAATTAACATTAAAGTTGCCTATTTAAATTATCATTATCAAACACTGCTAAAATACACATGTATAATTTCCAAAAAAACATTGATTCTTTTAGCTGATTTACCTCCGCGATCCTCCGATATAACACCTCTTGATTTTTTTCTCTGTGCATATATTTACCGACACAATATTGAAAATGGCAATCAATTGCCCAACTTAGTTCGCAAAGCATTTGAAAGTATTACGCCTCAAATGCTTCGCAATGTTTTGAATTCAACAGTAAGGCGGTGTTATTTTTATTTGAACAACTATTATAAGAGTAAATGTAATTCTTACTTTAATTTACACTAAAACAATTAGTAGTGTTTCCTTATACCGTTAATTTATTTGTTGATATTAACTTTTAATATTATTGCCGTATTAATCATACGGCAAAGTTACTTCAAAAGGTTCAAAACGCCATCAGACCATCAAATGCGATACGTTGCTGAATTTGCAATAAAAAAACCTTTCAAAACCAGGTCGTAAACGTAACTCGAAAGAAAATTAAATTGAGATTATTGGTAAAATGGTAGTCAATCCCCAACAATCTACTACACATGTCGCGAAAGTCTGTCAAGTTTCTCCTTCTACTAAGTGGAGAATTTTAAAAGAGAATAAATTTCATCTATACAAAATTCAAATGCTAGATCAGTTAACTGAAGATGACTCAAATTGAAAACTAGAATTCTGCCAAAATATGACGAAAGAATTCTAATACATCCTTTTTTAAATGGTGATGGCGATAGACAAAATTGTCGGAACTGGAGTGATGTAATTCACCCAGTATCCACAGAAAATTAATGTTTTGGGAGGAATACTGGGAAATCATATCGTTGGACCTCTACATTGAGCAAAACGTAACTGAATAATTGTTTTTTGATATGTTCGAAAATGATGTCGTACTCCCAACCATCGAAAATATCGAGGAAAATCCACATGAGTTCAATATGGAAATTATAACAAAGACGACGAAGCTCCTCCGCATTATTCCGTAATTATTTAGACACTAATTTTCGTGGTCATTCGATTGGTCGTCGGGCTCCCAAAGAGTGGCTTGCTTGGTCACCTGACACGCACACACGCACACACGCACACACGCCCACACGCACACGCGCACACGCACACACATGCACACGCACACACGCACGCACGCTCGCGGCCCCCACCCACATACACACACGCTCGCACGCACGCAAGCACGCGCGCACACGCACGCACACACGCACACACGCACACACGCGCACGCACAAGCGCGCGCACATGCACACGCGCACATGCCTACACGCCTACACGCCTACACGCCTACAAGCCTACACGCCTACACGGGCACACACGCTCACGCTTTTTATTATTCACACTACTGGCAGTATGAATAATAAAAAGCCACCAGGGACCCTATTCTTCAAACCATGCGAAAAAAGTCGCGCACGACATATTACGAATGGTATATTTACGCATGACATCAAAAATAGGTATTCTTCAATGGCACTAGACATTATGTTTCGTATTCTACACTTTTGGCGAATGGTATATGTGGCAACATTGCATATATTTGTGTTACCGGCATTTTGACCAACGGTAGTTATATTAAATTAACCTCGATAAAAAATCATTCATATATTTCACGTCCGTCGATGATGGAAAAGAAAGAAAGAGGTACGTACATGTCTACTGCACAAAAGAAAATGCTTGTGCAGTTAATGAAAAATGAAAAGGAATTGTTGTCGAGAAAATTTTCATCCACATTTACGTACAAAACCGCCCAAAATAAATGGAGTGAAATAGGGGCCACATTAAATTCAATTCCAGGAGCGCAAAAGGAATGGAAACATTGGCGAAAAGTAAGTGTTAGCCTATCATTGTCGTCTTTAAAATGTGCCATAACTAGATGCTACATGCTGCATTTTATTATACCGTTATGTTCATTCCTTTACGGGATCAATTTTCTTTAATCGTGTGAATATTTACATTATAAATGCTTGGGTTTAGACTTGGCAAGACATTCGCAGCAAGACAAAGTCAAAAAATGCTACTGCGAAGCGATATGAGTGTGGCACTGGTGGAGGACCTCCTTGTCCCGATGAGATGAATAGCACAGATGAGGAGATTTTCGACATAATATGCCCTACTAGTGTAACAGGCCACACTCAAGAATCGCAAGTGGAATTTTCATTTGATGATGAAGCAGCATCTCTATTAGTTAATGTTGGTACAGCTGTTGGTGATGCAACTGAGGATAATTTTACCAACACGCATACTAATAGTGAAAAAATGGGAGTATGCAGCTTTTCAACCCCTAATCCTCTAAAGAAAATCAAATATGATTTACCCCCAAAACGTTTGGAGAGAAGTGTGAATGCCACCGAAGTTATTGTGGAAAGCACGAAGTTGGAACTTGAAATGAAACAGGATTATTGTAATAAAAAAATTAAAATAATGGAACAGCAAACAACTCTGTTTGAACAATTTGTAGTTGCTGTGGAAAATATGTGTTACAATGATAAGGATGTATAATCTTCCCTTCGATATAGGTTTTTAATTTAAATAAATAGATAAATTACCGTTCATATTGTGTAATTTTATTGAAACATGAAATTGAATGTTACCATAATTCTATTTACCTAAAATAGTTATGCATCCTTCTTTGAAATTCCCTTCCGGCAACTAAATCTGGATTGTTCCCTGCGATTACATTATTTTGTAAAGGATGAGCTTTATGCCCATGTCAAATTCACCATCATTATCAAGGGTACGTTATTTGCAATGCACATATTGTGCAAAATAACACAAGCATTTATTATTTTTGAGTACTTTTCTGGAGTGTAATGTAGTACTCTGTGTTTTAATAAACAACTAAATCTCATTTTTAATAATCCATTACAACGCTCAATAGTAGCCCGTGTTTGTATTTGGTGCACGTTGTAATTTTCCTCTGCACTACCTACTGCTGCGTTCTGTATTGGTGTGAGCAACCATGGTCTCAAGGGTAACCCGAGTCTCCTGTTTAAAAAAAATATTATGCTAGGAAATGTACCCAACATACCTAAGAGAAAATAAGAATAAGGAAAATTATTTTGCAATTGTCTCATTAACGGTTCAATTTCACAATTCCTTCAAATGTTGGCATCATTAGTGCTACCAGGAAAACGGGCATTTACATGGAGTATTCTTAAATCAGAATCGCATATCTGTGATCAGATTAATATAGACAAGTACGGAAAAAAATAGAAAACAAACTTACAAGCTGTACATTAATTGAATGGTACCGTTTTCGATTTACATACAAATGCTCAGGGTATGCAACATCATCCTTTTTGGGTGGAACTATTGCTACATGTGTGCAGTCAATGCAGCCAATTACACCCGTAAAATTATACTTTTCAAAAATCTAAAATAAAGTCATATAAGTTTTACGATTTTACATGCACACGCACATAAAATGTTACCCAATTCTAATTCTCCTTAATTCGGCAACATTTAGTGGAAATGAGATCCATTCAGAAAATATGTCTCTTTGGTTTAATGCTTCAACCACTTCAGCTAGGGACCGACTAACGGATGATTGTTTTACTCCAAAATAAATACTACTCCCAACAGGTAACTGATATGAGCCTGTAGCGAAGAAATTTAATGCCAACAATACCTGAAGAAAATTGATTGGTTCATTGTATGTATAAAAAAGCTACATACATACTTTTGTCTGCACATCAATAGCTGACCTACGTGTTGATGCAGGTATGTACCTTGACACTCTTAAAATTAAGTCCCTGACTAAAGGTTTTGGTAATCTAAAATGTCTAATAAACTGATTTTCGGGCATATCAAAAGCGTCCATTCTTCTATAAAATCGATTACGTCTTGCAGCATTTTCGTTTTCTTGTAAATTATTAATGGCAACAAACAAGGCTCGGTTCATGTTTGACTGTTTAAATTTTTTTACACGAAAACTTTGGTTATGTTAATCGAAAATGGAAAAGTCGCCTCCCCACATGCGATCGACTTAAAATCGGACACATTCTGTACGATAAATTTCGCATGCGAATTTGAAGAATATGAAACTGAAATTTCCATTCGACTAGTTAATACGTCGTATGCGAAAAAAATTGAAGAATAGGGTCCCAGGTCTTAAACATGACTTGAAAGAAAATTAAACTGAGATTATTGGTAAAACACACACACGTACACACGCACACACGCGTACACGCACACGCACACACGCACACACGCACACACGCACACACGCACACGCACACACGACACATCACGCACCACACGACACGCACACCGCACACGCACACGCACACACGCGCACACGCACACACGCTCACGCGCACACGCGCGCAAACGCGCACACGCCTACACGCCTACACGCGCACACACGCTCACGCGCACACGCGCACGCTCACACGCATACGCACACGCACACGCACACGCACACGCACACTCACACGCACACGCACACGCACCCGCACCCGCACACCCACACGCACACGCATCCGCACAAGCACACGCTCACGCACACGCACACGCACACGCACACGCACACGCACACCCACACCCACACCCACACCCACACCCACACACGTACACGCACACGCACACCCATACCCACACACGCACACGCACACAGACACAGAAGCACTCATTTTTCTAAACGTGTAAAGTCGATTGCATTGCCTTCTATGCATATGTATATGTAGTTTGGAAGGTAACACTTTTTTTTGTTATTATTTGAAACTCGGTAATAATAGAAATAATTTGTCATAACTCTTCTAATTCTTATTATCTACTATTGGACTATATAATAAGAGAAGCGATAATAAATAAAAAACCACTCCACATTGCTATATAGTTTATCAAAAATATATGTCGTACTTAGTTACATTGATGTCATACAACAGGTGGTGTAATAAACTTCATGTTTATCTACATAGCACTTCATAAGTAAAATTTATTGAAATAATATACGAAATCAATAGTGTATCTATAATAGTTTTTTATAATAAAAAAAATTTAGTCATAGAAAAAAGTCTGTTTTGTAACTAACCAGAAAATAGAAAGACGATTAGAATAGATAGAGATTAATTAGAGCATTGATTTTATTGGGCTAAAGTAATATTAATGGTCTTATAATCTCTTTTAACATGTTAGACGTTATATGTGAGGTGTGTTTTTGAATGCTTTCAGATTTAACGTACAACTTGTTTAGCTACCTTTCAGTCTTTCCTTTAAACTTATAACTTGCTCAAGTCTATAACGTAAAGATTTTTTTTAATTGTGATATCTTGAATATGAAAATGTAAACTTTCACCATTATTACATACAGTAAAATACTTTTTTTTGGGTTTTTTAATGATGTATTTTTATATGATACAATCTAAACTTACAGTTAACCTCGTCAGTAGTAATATCTATAAAAATCGTTACAGATGTTGAAATAATTTTGTCAAAGTTGAAAAATTGTATTTTTCCTAAAATTTTGATAAATGACGAAATCGGGGTTGTAATTCCTAAACTCGAGAATACACACCTCATTCTCAAACAAATAACAAAATGCTTAGGTTTTGGCAAAACCAGGTACTACGTTGCCGGTAAGTTCATTCCTATAAAAATATACGACTATTCGCAAAACTATCATGTGCCAACAGCTGATCGGTCAAAGACCTATTCACTTTATAATCTAAGTTACGTTATCGTTCAAGGCGTCTTTCAAAATAAACTTATCGCCAAAATCAAAATAGCAAATACTCTAGTATAGAAATTCTCATAATTCATTACATTAAAGCTTTTCATAAATAATCAAACACTTCAAATAAATGCCACTGCACCGATGTACAATTTAACAGTTACTACAAACAAATAAATTACTGATAAACTTAGAATGTAATCCAAAATAAAATTAATTAATATAAAAATTAAGTAAAACCATTATAACAATGTCTTCTGCTTTAACATTCAGCAGCAAGTGAAGTAAAAAATAGAGGCTTTCAGAAACGCTTCTGTAAATGCCCCCCCTCAAGAGGTGTCACGCCTTGCGCGAAAATAGAAGCATTACTAGTTTTCTTATCCATGGTTATAAGTTTTACACGTCAAATTAACGATCAGAGGTAAACTCAAAATAGTTATCTTCAATTTTACTATTGTAACAATAGCAAATTGTAAATCCAATAAAGGAAGATAATCTGCCTGAGAACTAATGTCCCACAAAGTCGGCAATTCAATCACACAATGGGATCTAAATATCAACCATCATGCTAAACAAATGTAGCAAAAATCATGCTAACAAATGTAAAAAAAATAATTAAGTGGTTTGCAAAGCCACAACAATATAAAATAAAATAATGTGCGAAATAAGCACAAAATAAAATTATTTTGAAAAATTATCAAAATAATTAAAAAATATAAATAAGAAAACCAGAATGTAAAAATACTAAAATCGAAAAATAATTAAAAAGAATACGAAAAAATAAGAACTAATGAGGTTTTAAATCCTTAACATGAAAAATGCCTAAGGGTTTTAATTTCAACGGACGACGTCGCAAATTGTAAGATTTTGAACTTCTTTCGTAAGCTGCATGTAAATTTTGTTTAACATGTTTAAAAATGGGTGAAAGTTCATTTAAATCTTGAACTAATTGTTCACGGTTAGTAATAAATAAATCATCCTCTTTGAAATCCTTTAGTCGACCATAAAAATCTCCAGAAATAGGAACTGTCCGACCAAACGCCAAAAAGGAAGGTGAAAA
This sequence comes from Vesta saturnalis, assembly GCA_036346205.1. Taxonomy (NCBI): domain Eukaryota; kingdom Metazoa; phylum Arthropoda; class Insecta; order Coleoptera; family Lampyridae; genus Vesta; species Vesta saturnalis. The sequence goes on from JARFJB010002187.1 coordinate 2,951,817, forward strand.
TTTCGTAGACTCATGAACAGCGTTACGAATTCAATTAAAAACAATTCAACATAGAAGAAGTACAATCTAAGAAAATAACAAATGGAATTTACAGACAAATAACACAAAAATATGTTAAACTTTCGCATCTAAACTACTACCATTAAATTTTAATTTTACAAACATAAACAGAACTCTTAAAAATTTGTAAATATTCCAATTAATTTGGAAAAAATCTTAAGCAGGAATACTAACTGTAGTATTAATATTGTCATTATGTGACATAAAAATAAAATAATCTAAATTTGTAATTCATTTCAAAGTTTTTGTTAATAGATTCAATAAATTCTAGTGAATCGTTTCATAAAGTCAACAATTGATCATATAAACATAAAAATTCAAAAATTCATTATCAAAAGTAATGTAATTCAAGCGTTTCAAAATGTAAATAAATGTATTAACAATTGAATGTTATGAAGTTTATCAATAACAAAACTTAAATATGATAATCGAGGTTTACAAAATTCACATTTATCTTTTAATTAATATTTAACTTGGCATCAGTAAGCCCTTAAAAGTACTTAAAAAAAAAACAATATCGTTTAAATAACAAAAAACTGAATGGGATAAATCATGACCTAGAATGGAATCCATAAATCGTTGTAATGTATCATAATCAAATATTGAATGCATTTTTTAATAATTCCTGTTACATAAAATGTAATCAAGTGAATTTGAATTAAACCTTTTAAATTTAATTTACGTCTCTCATCTAATGTCAACGCTTCCGCTCCATTTACAATTAAAAAAATTTTAATTCTACTAATATAACTCATCAATATATAAAACATCAATTAAATAATTAAAATTTGACATCATAAAAATATTATATAACACACTCAATAAATTGAATTATATAAACACATAAAAGACCAAGCGTAAAACAATAAACCGTAACACTCCTTAAAATTCTGTCAAATATAAAGAATTGAAAACAACTAGCATTAGAAACAACAGCAAATCAGGTCCCTTTTTCGAGCTCCAGTGTAACATTAACACAAATGTATTAAAAATGATTAAAATAACAAAGTAATAAAATATTTCAAGTTCCTGCTCGCCCGCGTCAGTCGTACGTACATTTACGTACACTTACGTACAATCATTATAGTACTTATATTTATATTTTAAATGGCTCTTAAGTTACTTATTTACACAAGTTTCTCTTCATTCAAATAATATCATCTTAAAATGCAATTTTAATACAATAAAACATCAAGAATACAATAAGTTTAGTGGAACGAAAATTCCTTCAAATATCTAGTTGATCGCGTTGTTACAAGAATACGCAAGGAAGATGTAGAAACGCTTTCATACTGATTGACCGTTCCGCATCCATAATTAAACACAGGAAGCTGTCTATAGAAAATCATTATACTGAGGAATTTATGTGGTAAATTTTATATTTTTTAAGCTTAGCTTTAAAACCTTTTCTTACCTCTCCTTAACCATTCATATATTGGGTAAATAAACTTAATTGCACATTGTTAATTTTTGTTATTTATAGAAAATTATTATTGTTCATTAATTAGGGTTTTGTTATTCCTGGACAAAGATAACATGGCGCTCGAGCATGCATTTAATTATACATTGTTTTTTTTTATTAATAAGAGAAGGGAAAATAATTAAGCAGGTGAGAAACAAGCCGCATTTCAGGTGTATTAACAAGTCAATAAAGTAGAACCCACCCTATTTAATCAACCGATTGTGGACGAGACGGCATATAATTGTGGTGAAAGGTTAGTAATTCAATTTGTTAAAAATTTGTATTTAGAGATTACATTTGGCGTTTATTCAATGTACAAATTACATCACCATTCTGTTATTATTATTATTATTTTATGTATATTATAATATCTACTAAAATAAAAACCATATTTTCACGAAACTTCTTAAGTATTAATTAATTACATATTTAAGTATTTGAGTATTTCATTTACGGCAATTTATATTATTTGTTCGAAGTCGGCGGTGTACACGAAAGCTATCATTTAACCGCATACACAAAATGCAATAAAACAGTTCAACAGAATAACGGTTTAGCACATCGTAAAACACTGAAACCAATTACTTCTCTGACCAAAAATTGTCACTATTGACACAACGAAACAACGATCAGATAACCCTAGATGTGTTAAAACTTTAAAATATCCCATACAAATGGAAGCATCTCGTACAAATTGCATCAGAAAAATACACAACATAACAAGCGGTTTGTTTTGAAACGTAATTGATATCATGTAAATTGAAGTTTTCATGGCGACGCTTACCCTTAGCGCCTCGTATCTAAAAGCTAAACTCTTTCTTTAAGACCAAAAAATTTTATCGAAAACTCCCATCAGCCTGTCATCTCAAACGTTATACAAACTGTTCTAAATGCTTTTCTACACTATATCTGAATACAACCTTAATATAAACTGTAGTTTTCCACAGACGAGTTTAACGTAAATGACTATATGTATTTAACAATATCTACAAAATTACAAGCAACTCTTTATTTTCAAAGAAACTAATTAGTTCAACCAAATCAGTGAAAAGGATTTCACTAACTATCGATACCAATACGTAAATCACACTAAATCTCATCTTATGCTTATTGGTATTCACAAACTAGTAGCTAAAGTAGTCTTTTTTTTCATTCTGTAGTATTAGGCCCAGATAAACTGACTATAAATAGTGAATGTCGAAATTTAGGTATTATCTTTGGTAGTCAACTAAATTTCGCAAGCCACGTAACTAAACTAATCCAGATTGCTTACTCCAAACTCATATTTATTTATAGGTTTAAATATGTATTACCTGCAAAAAGTAAATTGAAACCTGTATATGCTCTTATTCTTTCAATTTTTGACGATTGTGACGTTGTATATAGTCCCTGTATTACATCACACCATAGTAATTGTATACAGAAACTCCAGAATACCTGTTTGCGTTTTGCCACGAACATAACTAGAAGAGAACATGTTTCACAGCATTACAATTCGGCCAATATCGGAAAGGCGTTTTGTACACATAAATTGTTTCATTCATAAAATTATATTGTTATCAAACCAAAATATCTCAGAGACCAGCTTAGTTTTCGATATGAACACCATTAACACAAAACCAGAAACGTGTTACAAATTCATATGGAAGCACATCATACCACCTTTTTTTAAGAAATCGTTTTCCTATGCAGTAGATGTTAACTTCAATGAATTACCTGAACACGTCAAGAAATTCACATCCACACTATTCAAAAAAGAGTTTAAAAAAATAATTTTAAACAAATGTAAACAAGAAGACTGGAACTATGGCCGGATCTGTAACGAGTCGTCCGCTGATGATGATAGTGGGTGCATTTTGTTTGTTAAATGTAAACAATAATAATAACAAGCATACCTACCCTCACCGGATTCAATTTCGCAAATACACGTCTTCTATTATAGTTATATCTTTTTACTTGGATGTTTTTAACCCGGTCGGGATTGAAAACAGCTATCGGGCTGAGCCCCGCCGGAAATAAAGTTGATTTATTATATTGTTATTATTATTATTTTAATTTCAAACTCCCATCTAAACCTGATAAACCAAATCTTATATTTCGTTTTTAGAAAAGAATTCTAAATGCGATTACGATTTGTAAAAATTTCGAATACTTTCCAAACACGTACAGGAACAAAATAAAACGTTACAATCACAAGGGTCCCAAGAATTTAAGCGTTATTAAACTTAACTACATGAACTTATACTACATTTCAGAAGTACGACATTAATAAATAATTTATAATTTCGAAATTAACGGCAAATATGCGATAAAATCACGACCACGTGACAGGTTTACTACAGATGGTACCATTAATGGCGAAAAGTCAACGCTGGAAAGAATGTGAAACGAAAGCATGAGCGAAACGAGCAATCTATAATGGCCTGTGTGTCCCGTCAGTACTGTATGGAAGTGAGACATGTCAAAAAAATCTCGAAAAAAAAATAAGAATGGAGTGTGGCGAGGAAAAGACGATGATGGATAGATATAAAAGTTGTACATTACGTTGGTTTAGTCATATTGAAAGAATGAATAAGGCAAGATTAACGAGGCAAATATACGTGGGTGAGGTTAGAGGTAAAGCCGTGCCTGGTAGGCCGCGTAAAACATGGCTGAATGTAGTGGAATGTATGATAAAGGAAATAAAGATAAGGAATTTTAAAAATAAAAGGCATGTCAGAGACAATGTATAAACCTTGCAGAAGCTAGGGTGTTATGCGGAGATAGGAAAGCATAGAGAAAGACTGTGAATGAAAAATAAATAGGAGACAGGGATTGTTTTGCCTACCCCGAAAGGAAATGGCGTGAAGATTATGTTATGGTTAGTAAGGTTTCTTCCGTATTTACTGTCTGTAAATATAGCGACTTTCATAAAAATTGCAACACCTAGAATTTATTAAATGATTTTATTGAAATTTTCGTCAACTATGTCTTTCATTAGAACAAACAAACGATTAAAATTTGAAAACAAAAGAACAAAGACTAAAAATGTTTTTTTCAATAAAGGGTTGCTCCGCCACGATTTGTAATGCACTCATTTAGAGGGAGTGGCATGCTATCAATCAAGTGATCTATAGCTGCCTGTGGTATATAAACCTAAGCTTCTTGAATGCGTAGCCGGAGATCGTGTAAGTTATCTGGAAGGTGTGGTAAATTACCCAGTCGCCTACCGATCTCATTCCATACATGTTCAATGGGCGACAAATCAGGCGGCCAAGCAGGCCATGGGAGGACGGAAATGTTAGCTTCTTCTAAAAAACGTGTTGTATCCCTTGCCGTAATGGGATTTTCCAGACCCTGAAGATATGGAAGCGCAACGGGTTCTAGCACGTCGGCAATATAACCAGCGGCGTATAAGTGCCATCATCATGAAGACGAATGGTGATCTGCTACCGTAACATATTGCACCCCATATCATCATTACTACTTGTGTGAGGGCTGTGTTGCGTTCCACAAAAAATGTTGGATTTTTACGTTCTCCACGCATCCGTCTGACCCTCCTACGACCATCGTGGGCCCACAAGCAAGATCGGGACTCGTCATTAAACACACTGCCACATGCCATTCTTGCGCCCAATTCGCTCTTTCGTTGCTACATTCTAGCCTGCGTAGACGGTGAAGTGGTGTAAGAGGAAGACATAAAAATGGACGATATGAACGCAGCCCATAAGACCTTATCCGGCGATAAACCGATGACATTGACATTCTGGGTCCTACACCTCTCATACAATCATTTGCAATCGATCGAGTTGCTGAAAATCTGTGTCTTGTGGCCAAAAGTCTTAAGCGACGTTCTTCGCGATCTATAGTCCTGCGGGGACGTCCAGATCCAGGGCGACGTTGTTCCACCCATTCCTCGGACCGATTGGACCAACATCTCAATATCGTTGTAACATTTCGGTTTACACGACGAGCAATTTCTCTTAGAGAAAGTCCGGCCTCTCTCATGCCAATAATACGGCCACGTTCAAAATCAGTCAATTGGGAAAAATGTTGATGTTGACGTACTCTTGGCATTGTTAACAAGTTCAGAACGAAATTGTGAACAAACAATTTGCAAAATTGACAGTTAATTACACCCTGATTGGTTTATTTCTTCAAATTTATTGTTACTAAGTGCAAAGGAAAAAAAAAAAACTACTAGCTAGATTTTATTCAATTTTTAATCGTTTGTTTGTTCTGATTAAAGACATCGTTGACGAATACTTCAATAAAATCGTTCAACAAATTCTAGGTGTTGCAATTTATATGGAAGTCAGTATTGGTAAAGTGCATGTCAATTTGTGTTTCTTATGTTGAAAAGTCTGGTATACTGTAACTGTGCAGGAACTGTAACAAAAAAAAATACACCCTCTTACCGTACAAAAATTAAAAAAACACCGAACTCATTTTACTAACTAAGCTATTATCACGAGCAGTTGACTGGGATGAACCAAAGAAATTTATGTATATATATATATATATATATATATATATATATATATATATATATATATATATATAATTAATGTTTTATTGTGTAAGTCAAATTAAACAATAATTAAAAATATATTTTTTTATTATTCTTTTTACAAATGTGTCGTTAACATTTGTTAACTTGATTAGTGTTTGACATTAATTAGAAATAAACCTACTATGAATTTTAGAAGAAGGAGTTATAAATTATCGGAAAGCATATATTCTTTTAATTATGATCAAACATAAATTTTGGATATAGAAAGCAATTATGAAAAAAGAAAGTACCTATTAACCTAAACAGTTTTCAATTTTCTTCAAGTAAACTAGTCGTTTAAAAAAACATGTGTAAATGGAGCGGATTGTCAAAATGTCAAGTGATCCGACTGGTAATGTAATGATTGAGAGTTCTAATCCCCGACGAGAAAATTACTTTTTTTTGTTAAAATTGCTTTTAAATTTTATTTTAGTATGAATTTACACTTTAAAATGATGTACTAATACAACATTTTATATAAGCGTTAAACGTTACTAACTACTTATAAATGCATTCTGACCTTTCGTTTCAAATACAAGGCACTGGACACACTATACAGTAATATTTGAAAGTAAATGTAAAAACACAAAATTCAAACAAAAAGTTAAAATCCTTAAGAATTTTTATTTTAGAGTAGAATGAAAGTGTTGAAAGATATGAAATCTAGGAATTTTAGTTTCATTGTTGCATTGTAAGTAAAGTAAAGTTATACTATCTCTTAGTATTTTTATGGTATACAGCGTGCCCAGTATAAAAATGTTCAGCATGGGTGTCTCACTTATTTGAAGCTTTACAACTTTGGTCAATTACAAAATGTTACCTTATTATGGGCCTAATTTAATAGGATAAAGGCAATTGATGTACTTGCCATGGCTTACTTGATATTAACCAAAAACTAAAATTGTCGATTTTGGTATTCATTTAATTACTCAGCTAATAGGAGAAATATGGTCTTAAGAGTAGTATATTATTAAGGCACTTTTTCAAGAGTAATCAAAATATGACACATATTTCAGGACATCAAATGCGTTTTGGATTCAATGTATGGTGTGGAACTTTGGGAAACAGACTATTCGTTCCAATCATTTATGAAGGCACTGTAACAACTGAAAGATGTCTTCAGCTTTTAGATCAACACTGAAGTTCTTTTAAATGGTATACCATTAGCTGAAATATAGATGTGTTGGTTCCAGCAAGATGGATCACCAGCTCAAAATGAGAAGGTTGCTCGGGAATATCTTAATCGACAATTCCACAACTAGTGGATTGGTACACGCGGTCCAGTTGTATAGCCGGCAAGATCTCCAGATATAACTCCATTAGATTTTTTTTTCTTTGTGGTTATCTGAATGAAAATGTTTACGTTCACATGTTCAATAATGTCGATCTAAGACGAGTTGTTATAGATAGATATTTTTGTTTTGAACAAAACGGTTTGGGCTTTCTTAAAATTAATTATTTCTAAATTAAATTGATAAAAATCTAATTTTTCGTCTATTTACTACTTAATTGCAAAGGTAACTATTCAGAATAAACAAAAGCGATATTAATAAAATAAAACGACTTAAGGACACATGTGTGATACGTTGTTGAAAAGAGCAAGAAAAATTCTATAAGAATTTCATACTAAGCCTGCCATATTCCATAAGAAAAACCAAAGTTGATATTATTTTCTTGACAATGTACAAAAATTCTAGTGTCATATTTCGATTACTCTTGAAAAAGTGCCTTGATAACGCAAAAACGCTATTTACGGCTTCCTTTATTAAAATTTTTTCAAATTTTGCTCCATCATAGACGTCCAAAATATGTAATAGCAGTGTTTGATAAAAATGCTATTACTGGTAGGTATTTAAGAAAAAATATTAAATCATTTTGATGCAAATGACAAGGTTAAAAGGTCCAGTCGTAGCAAATAGGTTCCTTCATACACAATTGTTTTTTACAAAGCCGCACATTTTCAGCCCCGTAAATCTTGTATTTTTTAAGAAAACACACACACACACACACACACACACACACACACACACACACACACACACCACACACACACACACACAGCACACACACACACACACATACACACACACACACACACACACACATACACAACACACACACACACACACACACACACACACACACACACACACACACACACACACACACACACACACACACACACACACACACACACACACACACACACACACACACACCACACACACACACACACACACACACACACATACATACACACACACCAAACACACGCACAAGAAATGGCCGCTGTCCGCCATTTTTATTGATTACGTCACTGAACACCACCAAAAACGTTGTATTTTCAGTTTTATGGTTCACACAATAGGTTGGGGGGGGGGAGTGTAAATTTATCAATTCTATTAACAATTGAATGGTGTAACAATGGGGATCCCCATAGCTTTTTAAAACGCGCCTATACCGGGTGTAAACGGGTTGTGGGCCACCTCTATGACTTTTGAATGGAGGGGTATAATTGTTTCAAATGTGGGTCGATTATATTAGAGCGCATTTCGGATTTTTTGATAAAAAAATCCAATATGGCCGACATCCGGTTTTGCCGTAAATTATACAGAAACTGGAAATTTAAATGGGACACCCTATATATTTTTGCATTTTTGGAATCTGCGGCATCAAATACGTACAAGGCAATTGGCAAATTTCAATTTGGACGCCATTTTCATTCTTTTGTTCATACAAGGTGGTCATGACTAGGCTCAAATTACTTATAACTTAACCAAAGCTATGTAAAAAGTATTCATTTTGCCAATGATTTAACTTTATTCTTTTAATTTAACACTAAAATCATAAAATGCAGTTTTTTTAACCAAAACTATGTTTTACTTATAAAAACGTTAATGGGCCACCTTGTATTTAAAATAGCTCATGTAAATTCATTAAATGGTGTACATAACATTCACTTGTCTAAAATAAAGTTAAATAATGTACTATTATTTAATTTCCTTAAACTCAAAATGCTTCTGAAGCCGCCCCTGTCGAAATATAAAATAGGAAAACAGTTGGAACAAAACTGACAAACCTCTGTAGAGTATAGACAAATTCCAGATTTTCCAACTTTTTCTGTAGTTATTGTACCAAATCTATATAAAATGTGTTTGAACATGTTAGTAATAATTTATTTTTATCCATTTTTTACGTTAAAATCAGTCTTCAAAATCTTTCATTTATGCTTGGGTAACATATTTTTTTTTTGTTGGTTTAATAGGAATTTTTTCGGGAGTAATTAATCACGTATGCTTTGACTTTAATAAACTGTCAACAATAAAAAAATAATAAACGTATTTGACAGCTGCATATTGTTTATTTTACAGCCTATTAATTAACAAATATTTAACACAAAAATGGCAAATATTTTTCACTACTCCCAAAATGAGAAGGTTGATATGGGTTGATAAGTTGGTATACGGGGAATGTCGAAAAAATGCTGTTCAATATGCATTTTTGTATGGGGAGCGATTTCCAGAAATGAGACACCCAAGCCGCATTTTTGAAAGATAGAACAACAACTGAGAAAAATTCGTCATCCTGAAGTCGACGAACAATTTATTATAAATGAAAACACAAAAATGGATGTTTTGGCTTCGATTGAACTGGAGCGTACAATATCTATTAAAGAATTGGTACACAAATTTAAAAGCTGCAGGTATGCACTTCACCAATATTTATACGAAGACGATGGTCCGCACAGAATGGAATTTTGTGAATGGGTGTTGGAAAATTATAACAACGATAGGAATTTTCACAAAAAAATTTATTTTCTCATGAAAGTCGTTTTACTAATAACAGCATGTTTAATAGAAATAACTGTAGATATTGGGCTAAACAAAACCAGCATTTGATTAAAGAAGGAAAACGTTTTGGTTTCAATGTTTGGGCAGGTATAAAAAATAAAAGGATTGTTGATCCAATTTTTTTCGATGAACCGTTAAATGCCGAAAGATATTTCCATCTCCTTACGAATGAAATTGAAGATTTCATGAACGAGTTACCATTAAACGAAAGGATTAACATGTATTATCAACAAGACGGAGCTGGACCACACAATGCACTATTGGTTACTGAATATCTAAGTCATAGATTTGGAAATAATTGGATAAGTGCGAATGGAGATATAGGTGGCCTTCCAGATCGCCGAATCTAACAATATTAGATTTCTTGTATGCTACCCCAGTTACAACACGAGAAGATCTAGAAGACCGCGTGAGCAGAGCTTTCGACAGTACTACACAAGAAAGGCTGGAAAATGTGAATGAAAATTTTATAAGAAGACGTCAACTCTGTTTGCAACTGAACGGTGGGCATTTTGAACAGCTAATTAATTAAGCTCAATCATTAGGTATTATTATTATTGAATACGAGTATTAAAAATATGTGTTTTGAAAGTATTTGCTAATTTGTTATTGTTGTTGTTGAGTTTGTAAGGTTGCGTTGACGCACCCTGTATGTAAGATGTTATAATGACGTGTATTACGTGTTTTGAGTACGGATGTATTGAGTTTGAACGAAAAAAAAAATTTTTTTGTGTATATGCATAATGTATGTGGGTGGGTGATACGCCACTGACAATTTAGGAGAAATATCATTCAGTATGCAGATACGTGTATTTGAATGTTATAGAGACATTGGTGTTGGAATAAATAGATTCTGATGAATGTAAATGTGAAGAGAAATTTGTCGATGGGACGATAATGGTTGCTACTGTTGACTACTTAATAAGAAATGGAATGTTGGAGGATAAAGGAGTAATCTTGGCCGGAAGATGTGAGTGTATAAGTGTAGAATGTTTTAGAAAATATGCAGAGAAAGATTTGGTATGTTTAATTGTTGATTATAGAAAGTTCTCGTAATGTTGTGCAATCAGTTTTGAGAATACGTGTACGTAAATGGGATCTGAGACCTTAGACTGTACTTATTTTTGCAAATGTTGCGGAAGGAGGACGAGCGCATGTGAGAGATAAACGTTGAAAGTTGTGTAATGGTCCAGAGTGGCCATTGAATGAATGTGATGACGAGAAATGGCTTCTCCATAAAGTAATTGTAAAATGTGTAAGTAAGAACAAACATGGCGATGTATTGTAATTACAAGCGTGTTTGTCCAGAGGGTAGCATCAGTCGGCACTAAGAAAGTTTGAGTGAATACCATTGGTGAATATAGCAAGGAAGTCAGACATGTTTAAAGATGGATGGCTTAAGGTATAAATAGGAAAGTCAGAGATTGACGGTAGCTTTTTGGTGAGAGCTCGGTAGGAGACGCGCGCGGGTGAAGTGTGAAATCAGAATGGGTTGAGTTGGAGTTATATTTGTGAATAATATTGAAGGTAGTCATTGTTTAAACAACTGCGTAACCCGAAAGGGGATGAATCGTATAAGACATTCATAAATAAAACAATTAATAAAATTGAGATTGAAGATAAAATCAGTTTATTTTTCTTCAAGAAAAAGTGCGTAAGCAGATTTATAAAAAGGTAACAGTTGTAACGTTATAGTGTTGAGTGCGGTGCGTGAGCTTGTAATGATCTTTGGTATAAATTATTTATGGGACCACCGTTAAGTGAACGAAATATCCGTAGTAAATTGAGCCAATGTTAAAGTAATTTTTTTTTATGACATTAAAAGTTTATTTGTGTTAAGGAAGGGCTTAATTGTCCTAAAGGTTGCGAGAAACTTTAAAGAGGCAACCAAATGTGTACAGATTATTACGGTTTATTGGAGTAATAACCTCGTATAGTTGGACTAATCGCGAGTACCGAAAGTAATAAGTGTTTGTGGAATTGTGAAGTACTTGTTATGTGCCTTCAGGCAATCTAAGGAATACAAATAATTGGTTTACGGGGAGAGAGAAGAAAGAAAAGCGTAGGATGAATGGACAGTCTTTAAGTAAGAATTACATTTAAGAACGTTAAAAATTCAGTTGAGCACGATTATCTTTTCTTTGGTTAGTGTTACTTGCGTATTATTGTGTAATTTTTTTTATTTATTTAATTAGTGTTGAAGGAAAAAGATAATCGATCTCGAGTTATGTTGTATTGGCTGTTTTAGTAGTAAGAATTTTTGCAGAAACGCAAATTTGTATTGATAGTGGTTTTTCAACCACGCTGGTGTAGTGTATGTAAACATTTGTTTATTATTTTGTGCAGGACAATATATATTTATCGCTAACTTGTATTCTGTTGTTTATTTAGCCAGTTATGAGATACATTTGTGACGTTTACTTAATTGGTGACCTAGTTTTTGACAAGTTAAATGTAGACTTTGCATATTTTGGTTTTAAGATTAATGAACAACCTGAAAGGTTATATTTGCCAGGTTAATTTCAAAAAGAAAATTTTCATGTTAGTCTCGTTTAACGCAGTACACTAATGACGGATCAGCTGTTGATTAAAACAATTTTATTAAGTATAACTGAGAGAGGGAGTTTTAAGAACTTACATATTTACGAATGTCACATACGATTCAGAGGTATAAAGGAACAATTATTAAGCCGATGACATTGATTTTCTTTTGGTTAGGTATTTTAAAAATTAATTATCGATCATTGAATGAAGAACTATTTTATTCATTAATAAGTAGAAATTTAACTTTATATGTATACGAGGGATACATAGAAAATATTCAGTTAACGTGTTATAACTTTGGTATTCTGGATGTACAAGGTACAATCAGGAAGTTTGTGATGACCCGTGTATTTCAGTTTTTTTTTATAACTGTTGGTTACGTGAATGCAGTTAAATTTGAGTGATAAATTTTGTTGTGGAAATTTTGGTATACGAGGTGTATTCAAAAAGTTTCTAATAACCTGGGTAGTACTAAATATATTTGAGTTTGAGTTGAATTTTTTGGGACGAGTGTTTGTTTTAGAACCCTCGTGTAAGAGTTTACTGAGTAAGCACAATCCTACTTTCCACAATCAAGTAGGGTTAATTAACACCCAGCTTAAGACAATTATTTTTGCAAAGTCTCGATTGTGGTGGCGCCTAGAGACATATTTTCCCGGACTGAGCTGTTTGAATATCGGTGTAAGGTGTTTGAGCGTATTAATCATTCATTTTACTTATTATTTCGACCACGCCCATCTCCCTGTTAGCTGGCTTGGCAACCCGCTTACATTAGTAAGCATACACGACGCCTAGTGCGGTTTGGACGTGTAACAAGTTTTGTCAGTTTTGTTATTAAAGTTATTTACCAACTGTTTTTCTTTGATGTTTCGACAGGGGCGGCTTCAGGAGCATTTTGTGTTCATGGAAATTAAATAATAGTACATGATTTTACTTTATTTAAGAAAATAAGTGAACGTTATGTACACCATTTAATTCTGATTTACACGAGCTATTTTCAATATGGAGTGGTCCATTAAATGTGTGGTTAAAAAACAACATTTTACGATTTTAGTGTTGAATTAAATGAATGAAATTAAATCATTCGCATTTTTTTTTACATAACTTTGGTTAACTTATAAGTAATTTGAAGCAAGTCAAAAAAATTAAAATGACGTCCAAATAACAATTTGACAATTGCATTGTGCGTATTTGAAGCCTCAGATTCCAAAAATGCAAAATGTACAGGGTGTCCCATTTATATTTGCAGTTTCTATATCATTTACGGCGAAACCGGAAGTCGGTCATACTGGATTTTTTATCAAAAAATCGAAAATTTGCTCTAATATAGTCGACCCACATTTGAAATAATTGTACCCTTCCATTCAAAAGTTATAGGGGTGGCCCACAACCCGTTTATACCCGGTATAGGCGCATTTTCAAAAGCTAAGGGGATCCCCATTGTTACACCATCCAACTGTTAATAGAATTGATTAATTTACTGATTATTTAAAATACTTATCTTTTGGGCATGTAATCGTGTATTATTCGCTATTAAACAAATTTAAACGCTTCGATAATACTATTCTTATTGCCTGCAGTAAATGATAATAGTTTTAAAAAATTAATTACAATGTCAATAGATATTTTAGTTCAAATTTGGAAAGGATTAAGAAAAATATACGATTACATACCTAAAAGATAGGTGAGTGATAATCGTGAAAGTTTGCATTTTCATATCACTGATTATTTTTTGTCGTTTGTTAAAGCCAATAAACGGTTTAGTTCTAGTCACGTGTTTACGGCAGAACCAATCCTGTCACTGTTATTCTAAGAATAATCTCTAGTGATTATTGCCGAGAATTTTTGTTGTAGCTTTTGCTTATGTTGACAAAATATTTCATATAATGCAGCTCTATCTTTGTTTTGACTGAAATGTATTAGTCAAAAAATAATGTAGTTAAATGTAATAGACTTCTTCTCATGCTTGTTGCCTGGCAACAAGCTTTCCAGAGTCTAATTATTTTCATTATTCTTACTTTCCTGTTATATTACTATTGAAAATAATTAGTAGTAATATAGTACTGAAAAAAATAGTTATGGCTGACCATTATATCACCATCTTTCAGTTTTGAAATTACGTATTTTTCTAATGAAATCGGCAAAATCGTTAACGCAGTAGGGTGTTTTGCCTATTTGAGGTTGTAATAAAAATGAAAGGTATTTTACTAGATTGTATAGCTGCACCTATTGTACTAGCAATAAGCCTTAAAAGAACATTCGGTTTATGTATTTTTGGTTAAACCAGCAGGACGAGTCACAGACTTAGTAAGTTTCTTTTTATTTCTTTATGAACAAAAGCTATTTTAATAAGTTCTTTAGTTTTTAAAAGAAACCTTTTTGTTGGATCTTTTAGTAATTCATGGTAAGTTTATGGTTCCAAATGTTGTTCTGATTTCATGTTGTTCATATAATTATGGTTTTTACACCTTACAAGGATAATTAGGTACTTTACTAACAATTTGAACTTTCATTACTTTTATAAAAACACCTTCAAATAATAATGACAAAGTATAAATAAGTTAGCAAATTCTTGTAAAGCTTCTTATAACTCTTATGGTTCCGACTAGTAGTTCATAATCATACAATAAATAATTGATAATAAAATTAATGTTTATATCCTTCGAATTATAATTGGCGCTGCGAACAAGATTCTCGCAACAGTTTGAACATCCATTTAGTGAAGTGCAATTTCGGTGAAAAATCTAACTGGCATCAGTTCGGATCATCCATTGGTGAAGTAGCAACTTCGGCGAAAATCAAACTGGTGGCTTTCAGGTCTTTGTGCGAGAAGAAAAAGAAAAATACTTTCAACGGCTCTACACGAGACAGGAAGATAAACATCTAGAGGCACGAGATATTCAATCCATTCAATGACTAGCATATATTACTCTATGTAAGTCCTTTTGTTACCTTCCTTATCAAGTTACTGTTTTATTTATGTTTAAATTTCAATGACTGATTCGAGTTCAGAATCAGAAAAGGAAATAATTGCCAATAATCCTAACGATATTAATCATTATTTACAGACCCTGAAAACCAATTATAAAACTAAAACCCCCAAGTTTATTAAACAAAGTAGATATAGCCCTAATCTAAAAATGAACCAATCTAACATTACACTTAGTGCACCAATTCAGAACCCCGCACCACTTCCAGTAGATAGGACAGAATTACAATTATTATTAAGAGCTATCCCAGAATATCAACCAGGCTATAACTTATCAACTTTTATTACCGAAGTAGATAATCTATTAGGACATTTACAAGGACGTTTATCAAATGATTTAAGTTATGTTGTCGAATATACAATTAGATCCAAATTATTAGGCGAAGCAAGGGATTTCATGGCATACCAAAACTTTAGGAACTGGCCGAATATAAAAATCTGCCTTCTGCAAAAATACGGAGATCATCGAAGTGAAGATCTCCTCGTATCAGACTTAAGACGTTTAGCTCACATGCGAAACGAACACTATTTAGACTTTTATAACAAAATCCTAAAAGCATTGAACGATTTGATGCAATACGTTCAATTATACATCTCAGACAAAAATTTTAAACTTTATAAAAAATATGAATATGAAAAATTAGCTTTAAAAACTTTTCAATTAGGTATTTTAGTACCTTATCGCGGATTTTTACTCCATTTCGAATTAAGTACGTTAGAAGATTGCCTTAACAAATGTAAGTTTTACGATAATAGAAAGCAAAAAGAACGTTATTATGACTATATGAGAGAACCGAACCAAAATTAATTCTTAAAGTTTTAATTGATTCCGGGGCTTCTAATTCGATAATGAACCCTAATGTGGCAAAACAATTTTCAAAATTTAGCTATAAAAAACCTTGTGTTGTTTTCGGTCTTGGTGGACAAATTTATTCGGACCAAAACCTATGCATTCCTTTATTAAAAGAATTTGGAATCATCGATCCTATTCATCTCCATGTAGTCCAGTGGCATTCAAAATTTGACGCTCTCTTCGGTTGTGCCGATTTTAGTAAATTGCAAGCAAGATTATTCAAATAATACTTTAGAAATTAACCGCATAAAAATTTCCTTTTATACAGGATATGTCTCAAAAGAAATAGAAATTCAAAGTTCTATTATTAACCATATTATTAAAATCCCTACAACCATAGAAAACGGAGACATTTTACTTCCTTCTTTAAAATTAACTGAATGTTACACCAGAGGCAATAGTTACTACAAAAAACGGATATTGCACATTTCCACTTACGAAACCTATCGAATCTCAAATTAATTTTAGCGAAAGAGTAGATCTAGAACCTTTGATACAACAGGAAATTATTAATCCACCTCGATACGACACAAAAAACTTCAACATCATTAATAACATTAGGACCGAGCATTTAAATTCAGAAGAAAGAAAAAAATATTCTAACGCTCTGTAAAGAATATCAAGATGTATTCTTTAACCAAAACTGCGATTTGACCTTTACCAACGCAGTCAAACATGAAATTAGAACTAAACACGAGGAACCAGTTTACATTAAATCGTTCAGACATCCGCAAATTATCAAGATGGAAATCCATAATCAAATTCAAAAACTACTAGACCAAAAAATTATACAACCGTCTATATCCTCATACAGCTCACCCGTTTGGATCGTCCCGAAGAAAACGGATTCCTCTGGAAAAAGGAAATTTAGAATGGTCATAGATTACAGAAGGCTTAACGACAAAACAATCGAGGATAAATATCCACTTCCGAGAATAGAATAAATACTAGACAGTTTAGGGAAATGTTGTTACTTTAGGACACTCGATTTAGCACAGGGGTTCCATCAAATAGAGATGCATCCGAATTCCGTCGAAAAAACAGCGTTCACAGTGAACCATGGACATTATGAGTATATACGAATGCCATTTGGTTTTAAAAACGCCACCAGCTCATTCCAAAGGGTGATGGACAACATTCTAAATTTTTAAAATACTTATCTTTTTTGGGTTTTTTAATGGTGTACTTTAAATTATACAATCTAAACGTTTCGATAACACTTACAGTTATCTTCGTCAGTAATAATGTTAAAAATTGTTAAAGATGTAAACAATTTTGTCAAATTTGACAAAATTGTTTACATCTTTTTGTCAAATTTGACAAAATTGTTTACATCTTTAAGAATTTTTAACATTACTACTGACGAAGATAACTTGTATCAAACGTTAGATGTATATTAAAGTACATTAAACAAAAATAAGTATTATTATGAGTGTTAATGGTGAAAGTTTACATTTTCATGTTCTGAATTTTGTTTCGTTTACATGGACGATGTCGTTATATTCTCAAAATCACTACAAGAACACATTATTCATATCAAGAAGAAATTCAACAAAATTAGAGAATACAATTTAAAAATTCAGTTAAACAAATCGGAATTCCTTTGCAAAGAAGTTGGATTTCTGGGCCATATAATAACTCCCGACGGAATTAAACCGAATCCCACTAAAACAGAAGCTATCCAAAATTACCCACTCCCAAGCACCCAAAAAGAAATAAAATCCTTCCTAGGACTTGTCGGGTATTACCGTCGATTCATCTCGAATTTCGCAAAAATAGTAGCCCCACTAACCAAATGTTTACGCAAAAATACCCGGATTAACACGCATGACCCCGAATATGTTTCCGCATTTGAGTTATGTAAAGATCTCATTACTAACGCCCCTATACTAACTTACCCTGATTTTGAAAAACAATTCAAATTAACAACTGACGCCTCGAATATAGCAATAGGTAGTGTACTGTCTCAATCTGGTCGCCCAATCGCATATTATTCAAGAACTTTAAATTCAGCAGAAAGAAATTACTCTACTATAGAGAAAGAACTATTAGCCATTCTTGATTCTACAAAGCATTTCAGACCTTATTTATTTGGCCAAAATTTTATAATTGAAAGTGATCATAACCCTTTGGTATGGTTATACAAGATTTAAGAACCAAACACCAGATTAACTAGATGGAGATTAAAGCTGGATGAGTTTAATTTCTCTATCCAATATAAGAAAGGAAAGGAAAATTACGTCGCAGATGCATTATCTAGAATTCAGATTAACAGCACCGAGGTAATGGAAGACGACAATAGCTCATTGACTCCAAACATCGAAGAAATAAATACGATCATTCAATCTCAGATCCACGACCAAAACTTAATAGAAGAATCAGACGAAACCATACATTCCATAACAGAAGCGGATGATGGAAAGACCATTCCAATTACAGAGCAAGCAGTCAACGTTTATAATAACCGCATAATACTCAACACATACGAGAAATATGAATGCAAATTATCAATACTTTTCGGTACCAAGAAAACTTACCGCGTTAAAATAAGAGATACGGCAATGAACGAAGACATCCGAAAATTTCTAAAAGAAACTTTCCTCCAAAATAATGCCTACTGCATATACTTCATAAACAAACAAATAGAACGACCGTTCACAGCAATATGCAAGGAAATGTTCAAAATAACTATTAGTAACACCTTTTTAACAGACGTTACGTATAAAGAAAAACAGAAAGACATCATTGGAAAATATCACGAAGAAACCCACAACGGAATTTCAGAAACTTACAAACAATTAAGATTACAATACTACTGGCCAACCATGAAGCCAACAATAACTGAATCAATCAACAAATGTTCTGAATGTTTACAAACCAAATACGAAAGACATCCTTATAAAACAAAAATTCAAGGGCCCCTGTTAGCACATAGACCTTTTGAAATTGTACACATGGACACATTTTCATTTCAAAATACTAAATTCCAAACTCTTATAGACCTGTTTTCGCGTTACGGACAAGTTTATCTATTAAAAGACGGAACTGACATCACCTTACTTAACAAATTTAGATATTTTATGGCGCACCATAAAAAACCTCACAAAGTAGTTTGTGACGAAGGACGAGAATTTCGAAACCAAACGGTTAAAGAACTCCATAAAATTGAACTACACTTCACTACAGTCAATAACCATAGCTCAAACTCTCTCATTGAATGATTCCATTCGACCATATTAGAAAAATTAAGAATACTGAAGCTAAAAAATCTTAGTGAATCACTAGAAAATCTGGTTATCTCAGCAGTAACGATTTATAACCAATCCATTCACTCCTCTACAGGTTTTTCTTCTTTTTATCTATTATACGGCCCTTACGAAAAACAAAATCCAATTGACCACGAAATAACAATTCACGAAAAATACAATAAAAAGCGGAAAAACGAAGTCCTACCATTTTTCGACGAAATATACCACACAAACTTAGATAAAGCCTCAAAAATAATTGATAAAATTAACAAAAATAAAGAAGACACCCCTAATTTAACAGATCAAACAATATTTGTGCAACGAAACGGCGTTAGAAAAACAGACCCCTTATTTGAACCCTTACAAGTACTAGATCAAAATCAAACCAAAATCATAGGTTTAACAAAAAACAATAAAATAACTACTGCAGGCACTACAAAGATAAAAAGATTAAAACATTCATTTTAATTCCAGATTAATAATCCTTATGAAGATTATCAACAACAAGAGCTTAGAGGTTCACCCCGTTAATAGTAACGGTTATTTCTTAGAAACTTTAGGGCTAGCTAGGACCATTAATCATCATCACAACTTTATCTTAACATTAGTCACATAGAAATTAGTTATAATCAATTACGCATAAATTCAGTTACTTTATTACAACAAATTAAAACAGATCCTTTTAACAAAAAACTCTTTTCCCACCTGGAAATCCTTTGCATCGAAATTCAAAATACATATAGTAAACTAGACCATACAAGGAACAAAAGAGCCTTGGTTAATATTTTGGGAAAAGCGATTAAATTTATTACTGGAAACCTTGACGAAGATGATTTAAATATCATCAATAAAAATTTAGAAAAATTAACAATAATCAACAAACTTCTATCGAAAAAGTAAATGCAATTACGTCTTTCGCGAACCATCTAACTATTCCAAAGACTTACAAGACATTAATCAAAGTATCAATGAAACTCAAGACTTAGAACGTTATTGCAAATCGAAATCTACCAAGCAAATTCATTACTAGAAAAATTAAAATTAATCGAAAGAACTATTAGCTTAGCATTTAAGGATATCACGAATTTAGAAATAATCAAGTATAAAGAATTACTAATCATTGAAAAACATTTAAAAAATCATTACTCTGTGGAGATGAGATTCATTTATTCAAAATTTTAGAATTTTCAAAAATCTCCATAATTGGAATAAATAAAACAATAACATTCCTCCTCAAAATACCTATCCTAGATCCTTTTAAAGCACAATATTCACGAATATTCCCGTTACCAAATTCCGACAAAACAATACTCATTCCTCCTGCAAAATTCATTGTAAACATCAATAAAAATATCCATTGGACCTCCGAGCAATGCAGAAGAATCGAAGACATTTCCTTATGCTCCAAGAAACACTTCATACTAGTAGTAGTGCGGCACTTGCGCCGCCATCTTGGATTTTAACGTCACAAGACCGGCCACGTGGGAGACCACATTTTCCACCCTTATTTCTAATGGTTTCTTTCGGGGGTCTTTTTCAACCCTTGTCATCCCTAATTAAGGCCTTTTTGTTTTTATCAGATTCACGTGGAGGACGTATTTTCCCAACCCTTGGTGGAATTGTAACCCTGATTATTATTATTGATAGCATTAAGGACCTTTTTACAGCTAGGTCTTTTGTGTTCGCTTACTTGGGGGCGTATTTTTCAACTCTCTTCATCCCTAATTAATGCCTTTTTTTGTAGTTACTAACATGAGAGGTGTCTTTAGGGCTAGCGTTGAGCTGGGGGCTTGGCTTGGCTTAGGGTTGTATTTAGGGGTTGAACTGGGGCTTAGGTCTGTATATAGGGCTAGGGGTTGAACTGGGGGCTTAGGGCTGTATTTAGGGCTAGAGTTTGAACTGGGGCTTGGGGCTGTTGTTTTCTCTGCTCAGCCATTCTGATTGGATTTGTAATTAGGTCTTTTCAATGATTTAATTTGACCCCAGGCTATAAAAATGTACATGTGCGTTTACGTGTATTGGTTTATGTCTATTATGCTAAGAAAATTGTTATTAAGGATATTTTCTATTAATACACAGGGAGTTTATATACGAAATTACAGCAGCATACTTATTTTACCTTGAGGAACAGTATTGAGCATGTTATATGTAATTTTAACTGAATTTATACAAACGTTTTCAGTACCGTTATTAACAAGCAAGCAATAATTAATGTTTGTCTAATACTATAATTCTGATATAGATGGCTGTTTTTCTTTTTTGTTTTACAGTATAATTGTAATAAGTTTTACTATAAACGATTGTATAATTAGCTTTAAAATGTTATACTTTTATATTAAATTTCACTTGTATGGTATAACCTTCTACAAGTAATTAAAACGACCTTTACACTTTAACAGCTGACCGTTCAATGCTTTATTACACTATTGCTTGGTAGCACATTTTTATTTACAGTGGTACCTATATAAATTTATTAATGCTTCATATTAATGGACCTATTGAATGGTCAACAATTAAATTACATTTTGCAAGGTTGTTTAAAGCCGACCTTGTATTATTCGTATACAGATGATATTTCAAAAATATTTGTATAATCAGCATTTATATTACAATCTACACTCAGAATGAAAAGTATCATCTGATTAAGATGTATTTTGTTTAAAGGCGTATAGCAAAGATGGCCAATAGGTTTTAATATTTTATTAGGGACTGTTTGAACAGACGGCTAAAATATACCACTGTATTTTTTCAGTTTTAGTAAAAGCTGCATAACCAATATAAATTTGAGTTATTACATTTTCTTTAATTTCCATCGTGCTGATTTCTTTTAAGGGGTAATTAAATACCTTATTTACAAAAAGTAAAATGTACGATTTCGTAAAAAAAAAATCTATATACAATTCACGTGCAAGTGGTATTTCGAAAAATATTTAAAATATATTTTTGGTTTAATTATCACCCATGCTATTTATTTCAGATTTAAGCTAAATTTTACACACAAGATCTATCTGTCTTATCAGAAATACCTCCATCAAGAAGGTATTTTATCAGCGAGGGCTGTTTTGGGATGATAGACAAACACCTTGCTGAATGGATAAATATCTAGAACAAATAAAACAAGGTACGTTTGACTTCCAATGGCTTTTGTTTTGTATTAAAGCTAATAAGATACCCTAAGGAAATATTAAAATTTGCTACAGAAATCATGCGTAAATCTACAGTGAGAAATTTACTCGAGATTGGTACACTGCGAGCAACCTTTAGGCATTGTGCGAATATTTTTCTGTAATAGAAGTTGACGTGCACGTCTTTCTCTCTCTCTCTCTCGTTTCTATCGCTTCTCTCTTCTCGTCTCTCTCTCTCTCTCTCTCTGCTCTCTCTCTCGCGTCTCTCTCTGGCCTCTCTCTTCTCTCTTTCGCCCCCTCGTTTCTCGCACTTCTCTCGCTTATCTCGCTTCACACAATCACAAGCACGGACACAAGCTCAAACCCGCAAACGCAAAAACACTCAAACATACAAATACGCAAACACCAAAACACACATGCACACAAAACGAAAACACGCAAATACGAAAATCTGCAAACACACGGAACGAAAAAACGAAAACATGCAAACACACCAAACGAAAAACCCAAAACATGCAAACACACAGACACGTAAAACAAAAACACGAAAACACACAAAACGAAAACACGCAAACACGAAAACGAATCAAGGCCAGGAGCTGGAACTCGTCCTCAAGGAGTTGAGGTTTTTAAATAAAATAATTCTTTCTGTTGATCTGTTTTATTATTTATTCCTTATATCCAAATGGAAGAGTGTCAAAGGTTTCCATTCTACGTCGTTTAGAGTAACTTACTCTATATTGTTTAGATTCAGGTCTACTTAACACATTGTAGCATCTGCCTCTAACTATTTTTCTATCATTATATACAAAAAGAGAGTCTTTACTATTGCTAAGCACCATATATTTCATCGCTTCAAAGTTTATAACTCGTGAGTTTTTATAGTTTAAGGTAATACCCTTCACTTTACGCACTGATTTAATTGTCTGTTCACTGGTTGAAAACACATTATAACTATAGTTGTTCGGTCCGGCACTAACAAATTCGGCTATATAACTTCCTTCACCGTACGATTCCAATTCGTCGGTCATCTGGCCAAGGAAATCTCCTCAAGCTGGATTCCAGTCGTCGGGTTTAGCGACAAATATAACACTGCTGTGTCGTAATACAGAACGCGGCGGTCTAGTTTCTCCAAGTAACTATATAATTCTAAACGTGCATGAGCTGTCGTGTATGCGGCTATGGACACATTAAAAGTTTTTTGTGATTCACCTTCACCTTTAGGTCTATCCCAATTTACCATTACTACATTATCATTAATAGGTATTATAGATTGTACCTGAACCAATGGATCGGTAAACAATTTGAAAAAGTCCTTAGGTTCAGATACAATACTGCACTGGGTTAAATTTTCGCGTTGACCAAACTTACCACAAAAAGAATTCAGCATTAGTTTAGCCAGGTACCTTAAACTGGGGTTCTTCTTAATATTATCTGCCTCTAGTGCAATCCCCTCCTTCTCATAATATTCTGCTATGTAACTCAATTTCGTGGCTTCTGACGTACAGTGGCTAGGCCACCCTGAACATTCCTGTTTTAGTTTTAAGAAATTATCGATGTACCCGCTAAATAAACCACCCTGTTTCGTGGATTTATTATAAGCGGTTACCTCATACTCCCAAACTTCAAAAACATTTAACACTTTATAATTTTTAGAGATAGCCTTACGCAGCTCGTCAACTACAAACGTCCCAACGAAACTGCGTTCGGTTTCATTATGTTTACAATCACCTTGATTTAACTCAGCACCGCAAGGCCTACACAACACAAACATCAGCTTTCCGTGCATTTTTAAGGGTAAAACAGGGTGGTAAAGATTACAGGGCGGCAGTACTCGACATTTAACTAAACCCTCCACCGTGTCCAATGAAATGTTCTTACAATCTAAACCTACATGAATTTTCGGCTGACCTACAGGATATTTACAGTATTTATTTACATATGGGTATAATGAGCACACGTCATAATCCATTATTTTTTCGTTAATACCGCCACATTCATGATAAAGCTTGCTAGCATTAGTGCGACCTCCGTAAAACGCGTCACGTGGGTTTAAAGGTTCATCATCTTCATTACCTAGACTCTGAATAAACGCTCTCAATTCGTCGTTAGCAAGTATTTGTTTTTTAAAATCGCATTCACGCATCTCCACTAGATTATACCCACGCTTGCGTAGAAACTGGGACTGTGCTGCCGTGTTTTCGTTCCGTGCAAGCATGGAAGTACTTACACCGAGTTTAGGGTCAATTTTGGCCTGGTTGGGGAAACATTCCTCGCAGCCGTGCCAGTAACAACCAAGAAATTCAAAAACCGTATTTGACTCAGCACAATATCCGTCGACCTTAACACCATCAGGTGTTCTAAACTCGCGAGATTTCCCTGCGTGCTGTATGCTCACTTGTTGCGAATGTTCAATCCAGCGTAACCATTGTATTGCTACTTTTGATTGGTTGTCGGCACGTCTATAACCACCTTTTGGAATGAACCCTATTGTGTTTTGTTTGAGGAAACGTCTACGAAACACTTTATTGCAAGCACTAGCAATAGTGGTGGCCTCCTCAAACGGATCGACTTTATTTTGGGTCATGAAGGTGGACCAGAAACTAATACAACCTTTAACGAGGATCTTAACATCCATCAGGCAATACTTCACAATCTCCTCACTCATCTTAAAAACATAATTACTCTGGGTCGTGTGCCATTCTAAAAGTGCTTGTCGATCACCCGCCGACATCTGATCTGCACAATAATATTCAAGTGCTTGCAGAGGACCCTCGTAATTCTGATTCTCGGATGTGTTGAAGAGATATGGGAAATACCCCTTGGACTCGGGGAAATTGAAGGTTTTCGGAAATGCCGAGAACGGTGACGGGATAAAATTAAGGGAGTCAATGAACCTAATATCATCGCATTGAATAGAGATTAATTTTAAACCGTTGCAAATGACTTTAGGTCTCCATTGATTATTCTTAGCTAGCATGCACCTGAGCACAAAACACCCGTCGTACCCTTTCATGTTATGTGCGATGCATGTAACTTTAAACTTTCGCGCTCTCTCGGCAACATATGACAGAAACGATTGAACAGGGTTTTCCCTGAAAATGTGCACTCTCTCGCTACACGTCGAGCATCGCTCATTCAAATCGTCGATGTGTTGAATACTAGTGGAACAAACATTCGCGGCCACGCATAGATTGGGCTCATGCAGAAATCGATCATTCGTCCCCTCACACACACCTTATCTTGCATACACTCCAGATCATAAAAGATAAACATAGATGGTTTACCATTAGTACTGTCACGCCGAGCCTTGTTAACGGACATGAAACAAAGATGACCGATAGGTTTTTGACTCTGACACGTGGAGCAGTAGCTGTATCCGCATCTACCATTTACTTCATGGATTTTAAGACATTTTAAACATCTACGCAGTTTTTTACATAGTTCACTGTCCTTGTGGTTTCTAAGACATTCCTGCCCGTAAAAAATCTCCTGCAATCATTGCAAACAATTTTAGGATTTTCAATAGAACAAGGTGGTTTTTGATGACACGCTGGGCACTGGTACATACATTTCGCATGCTGTCTTTTGTTATTACTACGTTTTTTGCATTGCTCGCAGTAATAACTGCATGTAAATGCTTAAGTGAGACTGGTGATCACGTTATAATGCTCGTCTTCTAATATTAAATTTAAAGCTACTCTACCCTGACCGCTAGGAGCTTCAAAATAAACCGAATCACCTATACGCGAATTATAAACTACAATGGTATATGAATCTAAATGATTTTGAAATCCCTGAATATACTCGTAACTCGTTTAAAACTAATAAGTCGCTCGAGAAAAAACTAGCGTTACTCTGCATTACCTTTTCCAGTAGTAACATCATCACTTTCACCGACAACTGGTCCACTCTTCTAAATGACAGGCCGATTGGTTTGTCTGGGAAATTTGGATTTCTTAGTGTGATCCCGGCACGATCTGATGGAGCCGTATCCTTTGCAATATATGTATACAGTTCCTCAAATGCACTCTGTAAAAACGTGTATTACATAAATTTTTAGTAAAATGGTATATTTTACCTGTAACCACGTTAAGGGATTATCCTTGCACGTCTCGTCATTGAAGTTAAACCGTAGCGTTTTACACGTGGCATTGAACCTTTTTATGGATTTAGTGTTTCATTCCCCTATTATATTAATATGATTGAACCCTGAGGATGGTCCGGCCTGTTGCTGGGAACCTGAGCCCGATTGGGTTTGCTGTAATGTACTCACTCAGTAAACGAAACAGAAATTTAAAAAGACATACCGTTATTAAATTCCCTACTGCGGAAGTTTCCATCTCATCATTATCAAACACGTCATCCATATTTATGTGAGCAGGGCTTTAAAAAAATAATTAAAACTTAAAAATAAAAACAATCATATACTTACATTCCACCAATTCGTTGTGCAGCTTCCACAAAATCATTATAAACATCTATCGAATCGATATTGTCATTTTCGCACAACATCTTAAAAGTGATAATATTGTATGCATTTCTTAGCCCCTCGTCGGTTAACGCACCAGCACTGAATAATCTCAAAATCTGATTTACATTTAAATATTCAATAGCGATATGATGCTCTTCAAAACAGAACTGAATTAACTAAATCCTGGCTCACGCTTTTATAGTATTCTTCCAGATCCTAAGGCTAATTTCAAGGTAGTCTTCAAAACTTATGACTAACTACCTTCAAGGCTAACTTCAAGGCCAACTTGTTTGTCAAAGGTTAACAATTTTCTCAAGGTAAAATAAGTATGCGGTTGTAATTTCGTATATAAACACGCAGTCTACAGATGAGTATTAATAGAAATATCTTTAATAACATTTTTCTAAGCATAATAAATAGGCATAAACCAATACACGTAAAATCACATGTACATTTTTATAGCCTGAGGTCAAATTAAGTTGTGCGCAAGGCTAACTTCAAGGTTAACTTCAAAACAGGACCTACAGCTAACTTCAAAGTCGTCTTCAAAACCAATGACTAACTAACTCCAAGGCTAACTTCAAGGTTAACTTGTTTCTCAAGGTAAAATAAGTATGCTGTTGTAATTTCGTATATAAACTCGCTGTGTATTAATAGAAAATATCCTTAATAACATTTTTCTTAGCATAATAGACATAAACCAATACACGTAGACGCACATGTAACCCTAGCTCTAAACACAACCCCAAACCCAACCCTAACCCTAAACACAGCCCCAAGCCCCAGTTTAAACTCTAGCCCTAAATACAGCCCTAAGCCCCCAGTTCAAACCCTAGCCATAAATACAGACCTAAGCCCCAGTTCAACCCATAAATACAACCCTAAGCAAAGCCAAGCCTCCAGTTCAACGCTAGCCCTAAATACACCTCTCACGTTAACTACAAAAAAAGGCCTTAATTAGGGATGAAGAGGGTTCAAAAATACGCCCCCAAGTAAGCGAACACAGAAGACCTAGCTGTAAAAAGGTCCTTAATGCCATCAATAATAATAATCAGGGTTAAAATTCCATCAAGGGTTGGGAAAATACGTCCTCCACGTGAATCTGATAAAAACAAAAAGGCCTTAATTAGGGATGACAAGGGTTGAAAAAGACGCCCGAAAAGAAACCATTAAAAATAAGGGTGGAAAATGTGGTCTCCCACGTGGCCGGTCTTGTGACATCAAAATCCAAGATGGCGGCGCATGTGCCGCACTACTACTCATACTGAATAATTGCACCATTGAAGAAGCGAACAAATGCCTCACTTCCCATGTAAGCAACGACTACGAAATCGTTATATAACTAGAAAACCAACAAATCTTATACTCATCTAAAAACGAACGAGAAGTCCTAGAAGATTGCAAAGGAGAAATGTTTAAAACCTTAATTAACGAAAATCAAGTAATATCATCAAATTGTCGGATAATCATTGGCAACCTCATTTTCGATAACACAGTACCGATATTTAATATCAGCATAGAACCCTTCATTGAATAACCCTTAATACTACGTCATACAGCAATTCTACACTTTTACAATTTTAATAATCCAGAAGAATTAAGAAGAGACATCCCAACGCACCTTTTTTTTTTCTTTTTTTTTATGGTTGTGGACCTGAACAGGCTAAATAAGGCCTATCGTGCTAAAGCACTCAGGAACACTTAGGAGAATGGATAGAGGGATAATGAATCGCCAATAGATGCCTATGAACAGCTACCTTAAATTTTCTCATATCATAAGTGAGAGGAAAACAGGAACTAGGGAGATCATTCCAGAGTTTAGAAGCCGTGTAGAAAAATGTGGATTGCGCCCATTTGGTACGATAAGTGGAGATTTGTACTGCATACTGATGATGTGAATGAGCGAACCGAGTGTTTCTCGCAAAGATAGCCGGAGATGGTATCAAAGAATGTAATTCACCAGCACAATAGCCGTTGTAATAACGATAATACAAATAAAGAACTGAAACCATCCTTCTATGCTCAAGGGAATGTATGTGAGAAGTTAAGGACGGGTCATTTATAAGCCTAATCGCTCTCTTTTGAATACGATCAACGATATCGAGAGCGTATTGGGGAGCACTAACCCAAAGGTGAGAATTATATTCCAGATGAGGCCGAATTTGGGCCTTATGCAGCAGAAGGAGTTGTCTAGAGGTAAAGTACTGCTTAGATCTGTACCAAAAACCTATTTTACGAGCAGCTGTTTTGGTAGCTGACAGAAGATGGTCAACCCATGAGAGATTTGAAGATACAGTCATACCCAACAGAGTAATAGAGTCTGAAATCTTAAGAACTGAGCCATTCATACTTACAACAGGAAATGATCGATCTTTTTTGGCGGACATAAGGCAACACTGAGTTTTGTTAGCATTAAATTTAAATAGATTATTGCTTCCCCATTCGAGAATACGTTGAATGTGTTTGTTGATTGAATTTGCCAAATCAGTTTTAATTTCTTGATTTGACATAGAAGGTGGATTATCACTATGAGTAGACTGAGATGAACTACAGTGAAGAGTGCTATCGTCAGCAAAGCAATGGATGGGGTTGGTTGTTGAAGAAATAAGGTCGTTTATGTACAGCAGAAAAAGTGTAGGCGCTATAACGGATCCCTGTGGTACGCCCGCATTAATGCTAACTTCTTTTGAAAAAAAGCCATCAATTACGACACATATTCGTCGTTTATCAAGGAAACCATAAACCCAGTTGATGAGCGTATTATTTAACCCAAACGAGGTGAGTTTGCCAAGTAAACACTTATGCCAAACTTGGTCAAATGCCTTTGAGATATCTAAAGCGACTACAACTGTTTCACCGGACTGCTCTACTGTATTGTTCCAAACTTGGGTCACATATGAAAGAAGATCGCCTGTTGAACGACTTTGCCTAAACCCATATTGGTGGTCACTGAGGAATTTGTTAGTTTCAAGGAACGTGAGCAGTTGCTGATTGATGGCTTTTTCCATGATTTTAGACAAAATGGAAGTGATGGCAATTGGTCTGTAATTTGAGGGATCGGTCTTCTCAGGAATAGGTTGAACATTTGCTAACTTCCATGATGAAGGGAATTCCCCAGAAGATATAGAGATCGTATATAGCTTAGATAGGACTGGTACTAGTTCGGGGGAACATTTCTTTAAGACAATAGCTAGGATACCGTCTGGGCCAGTCGCCTTATTGAGATCAAGCCTACTGAGGATCGATTCCAAGAGCTTGTACCGAAAATGGATTGGTTTCATAACGTATGAAGAAGAGTTGACTAGGGGCACATCTTTTCCAGAATCATTGAGACACGAGTTTGATGCAAACAAATCCACAAAAACATTGGCTTTGTCTACAGAATCAGCAACTACCGATCCGTCAATAGATGTCAGGGGGGGAAATGAAGATGTTCGAAAGTTTTTACTAATGGCTTTTGCTAAAGACCAAAATTTACGACTGCCTAAAGGAGATGTAGCTAGTTTATTGCATTTTCGTTGTTCGAACAACTTTTTAGTTTTAGTGATGACACTTTTGCAGATATTTCTAGCACCAACGTATTCTACATGACTGTCAACCGATTTATTAGATTTCCATTTAATGTAACATTTATTTTTTAAAGATATTGCATCAGAACAAGCCTTACTAAACCAGGGTTGGGAACGTGAATGACCTACACGGTACTGTTTTTTCGGAATGTATAACTCCATTCCCATGAGGATGACTTCAGATACTGAAAGAGCGATGTCCGAAGAAGAGGACGACTTAAAACAATATTTACGCCATGGAAAGGTTGCAAAGAAATCCCGTAAATCGCTCCATCGAGTTGACTTTAAACACCACAAGGTTCTATAGGTTTTGCGAACAACAGTGGAATTAGGTACAGTAGAAATGATTTTTATTAGACAATGGTCGGAAAGACCTAAAGGCGAAAGAACGAAAGTTTTATAAACAAGAGGGTTTGATGTAAGAAAGAGATCTAGAAGATGTGGAGTATGGTTAGGGTTATCAGGGATTCTTGTGGGTTCAGGAATCATTTGTGTGAGATCACATGAAATAGCAAATGTTTCTGCACTGTGACCAGCGGGATTTGTAGTAGATGAAAATTGAAGCCAATTAGAGTTATGAACATTGAAATCGCCTACAAATGAGATATCGCAAGATGGAAACTGAGACTGGAGATAGTCAACTTTCCTACTAAGGTAATCGAAGAAGTCTTGAAAGTTGCTGTCATTAGGAGACCTATAAATGCAACAGTAGAATTTCACAAAATTAGGACCAGAATGTTTAAACCAAATCACGTCAAAATTTTTATTTTCTAAGGAAGAAACCCTCTTGCAAGCCATTCTGTCGTTGATGTACGCACATACGCCTCCTTTATATCGAAAGTTAGAGTGAAGATGGTATTGATGAAATTGCAAGTCGGGTGACTCGGAGCTTTCAGAGGAGACTTGTGTTTCAGATAGAAATAATATATCAGGTTGTAATTGTTCAAGATGTTGGTGAATAGCATTAAGATTGGACCTGATACCGCGGATGTTGCAGTAGTGAATCAGAAAGTTGATACTTTCGATGACCGAGGTCGCTTGGGCCCTGCCCTCCCGGACATCCGAGTGGGGCAGGATTTTACGTCCGGAATTTATAACCCTAGAAACCACAGCCATCTTATTTTTTAACCTACATCCACTGCTTCATACGACTCATTACTCTATATCTTTAGTTATGTTTCTAATATTAATTACACTTATCATTATTATTGTAAAACTTAGACTACGTATTGTAGAACTTCTGTGTAAAGCTAGAGAAATCATTAGGATTAAGAATACCAAGGAACATGTTAAAGATCAAGAAGTATCTTTTGTTCCAGAAACTGAATTGTATCTGAAAGAGGACATTCAGACTTAAGGAGGGAGGAATTATGGTTTTTACACCTTACAAGGATAATTAGGTACTTTACTAACAATTTGAACTTTCATTACTTTCATAAAAACACCTTCAAATAATAATGACAGTTAAATGTATTATTAAAGTATAAATAAGTTAGCAAATTCTTGTAATGGTTGTTATAACTCTTATAGATCCGACTAGTAGTTCATAATCATACAATAAATAATTTATAATAAAATTAGTGTTTATATCCTTCGAGTTATAATTATATTTAAAATAACAATTTCGTAGTAAAAAGTAAGTGATAGTAAATTTTCGAATTGCCTAATAAAACGATACGTTTCCTCACTATAAAAAAGTAAAATATGAAATGAAAATTTTACGGTTATCACTCATAATTAAGATACTCATGTTTTGGGTTTTAATCGTGTATTCTTATTTATGTTTTATGAAAATTTCGATACGTTACAATTATTGTCTTCATAAAATGAATATAAATTTAAGAAATGAATCAAGTTGTCAAATAAATTTGTGAAAAACAAAAAAAAGATAAACGTGCAATAACAGTTAGGGGTACGTATTTGAAAGCCAGCTATGGATATTATTTTTTATAAAGATTAGTTAGATCTTTAATAAATAAACAGTACGAAAAATGCTACACGATTAAAACCCAAAAGATAAGTATTTTAATTATGAATGAAAAATGCGAAAGTTTGTATTTTCATATTACATAAATTGCTTTTTATGTAAAAATTAATGTGTTTAAGTAATTTCGTAAATTCGACGAAACAAATTACATATATTTGCAAATATTTGGAATATTTCTTACAAATAATTACCTCTTATAAAGTTTTTTGTCAACAAAGCAATTTTTTGGTCAGTCAATTAAAATATTATTTAATTTAAGATCAGTTCAAATTTGTACCTTTAATTTATTTTCATTATGTTTTATTTTGATGTTTTTTTAATTAAAGATAAATTTATTTTAATTTTTAAAAACGCTATCTTTAAAGAAGTATGAATTAACCTTTAAAACTAAATGAAAGCACATGGGAATAATAAAATAGATATCAACAGGTAGCGTCGACGCCGAAGCCACGTGCGATCATACATTCGACATCTGCGACGCGACGCCAATACACGAGTTCGCTATTTTTCGTTAGCGTCTGCATGCGTCACCATCGATTAATAGGCGTCGGGCGAAACCGGCGCGCGAAAAGAGACGCTTTATATCAGGCTAACAGAAAATTAAAGGTACGTAAAATTGAAAAGCAAACGCACCCCCTAAAAATAGATCATGAACCAATATAGTACACTTCCCCACAGCGAGTAAATTTAATTATAGGGTATACATATGGCACCCGTATACGTTAAATAAAGACACACCAAAGCGTAACATGATAGGGGCTTCTAAGCGAGAAAGTGTAACAGACAGTTATGTGTCCTCTTCGTGCTAAACAGCACAACAAGAAGATTAATCACCCACTGCTGATCTAGAGAAAACATCATCAAACAAATAATTACGAGCTCTAAATGTCAATATACGAAAGGACGTTGAACGCAATCCTTACGTTCATTTTACATACAGAACAGCACCTGCTTCCTTTTGTATACGATAAATGAACCGTACCTACTACACATGTTCTCCTGGAAGCCTGCAACATATCAGTGACAAACAAGGAAGTAAAAACACATACGAAAGGTTCAATCTACGCAACACTCCTCAAGAAATTAAAAAATATCGAATACATGTGCTCAAATAGTACACAAAACTAAGTAATAAAGCTTTATTTCAAGCATTAATTAACATGTCAATTACTAGGCAGATTTTCGATATTCGTATTATTCCAGACATTTTATCATTAATTAACGTTAATATATCATTTGGTGATGTAAATACCAAACTATTTACCAAATTATTTTTATTAAATATTAAAACGAAAAAGTCTTTGCAACCCCTAACAAATTATTTTGCATTATTCTCTCACAAGTTAAATTAGTATTAACAATTTAAGTCTCCTTTATACATTCTATTACGGTTCATATGACGAGTTCGGTTCAATCTTGTGTAGGCATATATAACGGCGATAAAAGTATTGATTTTTTATACAATGAGAAAGTTCATTGAATGAAGGATGGTTAAGCCAGGAGTACTTTAATCCTTGGATTAAGAAATGTCATGGGTCATTTTTTGACAGAATGATAAAATAATAATAATAATAATTTTAGTGTTGCAAGTCAAATTTAACGAAATGAAGTGTATGTCACAATTAATGAAAATATTAAATAATTTATGCATTACGAAGATATAGTAGAATCAAATGCTATTTTGTGATTCCGCAAAAAACAAATTGTGCTGGGTTGTGCTAGGTTTGTGCCACGTTGTGCTCCAAAAACCAATCGCCTATATCAAAATATCTCGTATGGAATAACGCATGGCTTCAACCTACAAAGTGGAAATTGAAAGAAATGAAATAAACTCAATAATAATTATTTTAGGATAATTATGCAACCTCCTTTTTAATACGTTCGTAATGAAAATAGGCAACTTTGTAACTTAAAAAAAATATCAAAGCCGACCGCCTCTATAAAACACCGTGGGAGTTTATAAATAAGTGCGAAAAATTTTAGGGGGTGATTGCCGAAGTTTTTTGTAAAAAAAGTTCCTATGAATGTAGGTTCCTTTCCGAGATACAGAGTGTTTATATTGTAATTTTTTATTATTATTTCAAAGAGTTTTAAAGATATTGACACGAAATTTGCAAAACGCTCTGGAAGGATAAATGTGCTTTTTTTGGGATGATGCACCAATGGCGTTCGTGATAGAATGTCACCATCTTTTTAATAAAAAATAATGGTTCACAACTGACTTTTACCCATTTTGATATTTTTGTAGAATTTCGCCACTAATTCTGAACTAAATTGGTTTCTTGAGTTTTTTTCGCAGGACGCACCGTTTTTGAGTAAAAAAATAAAACATTTATTATTGCAAATTGTCTATTTTTAATTTCTATTGATATTTCTATTGGTCGAAGTAATGGAAATGGTCTGCAAGCTCAACGACTACGTGTTCAGTTGTATCCAGAACGTAAGATACCTTCACCAACGTTTACGCGAAAGTGGTACATGTATGAAACAAACTGCTAACTGTGGGTACCCTCGAGAAGTACGAACTGTGCAACTAGAGGAAGCAGTTCTCGATATAGTTTCGGAGTCACCTGAAACAAGTACTCGAAAAATTGTCAACATATTGAATGTAAGCAACTTCACCGTGTTTAAAATTCTAAAAGAGCTGCAATTGTATCCGTTTCATATTCGACGTGTACAAGTGCATCCCATTTTGGTTGAAACAGCCAAGTATCTCGGTTGTTGTTGAAGATAGAACCTTGCGGTTTTCGCGGTCCTGTGCCAGTTTTTTGTGAAACTCCAGATGTCTTGAACGGATTTTTCCTAACTTCTTTCGTTCATAAGTTACAGGGCGTTTTTGAAAATTCACACTTTTTGGACCCCCTCCATATCTACGAAGTTTCTCAACGATTATGTCAAATTGAAAACTTGTCCCATAGAGAATTTTACGTAGAATCCAGGAGCGCACTCAATTTTTTTTTCGGGGTATCGTTATGGAGATAAGACTCAAACTTCTGATTTTTTCAATGGAACACCCTGTATTTTATCACCTCATTAAATTCCTTATTTTTTCCTTCAAAATGATGTATAATATATAAACATAAATTCTTCAGAAATGTTCCAAAATTACTAAAATATTAATTTTTAATAGTAGGCTGCGGATTTTTCATACAAAAAAAGTTCAAATTGAAGAAATACTACTTGCGATTTTTCCATGAAAGAAACAATACTAACACTAATTCACTAACAAAACACAAAACGTAGGTAACTAATAGCAACAAATAAATAGTAATAAAAAGTTCATAATGTAGAATAAGCAACTAATTAAATATTTACTCATACTATTTAATTTCGAAATTATTCGGTAACTTATTCATTGAATTGTTCAAATTGATGTCCATTTTTCTTAACACATAATTGACATAATTTCCTAATACGTCTTAATGCATTTAAAATTATGAAAGGCCGATTTTGTAAATTCTGGAAAACTGCCTCTGCTTCAATATTATTGTGCCTCTTACCGTATATTTTATTTTTCAAAAAACCCCACAAAAGAAAGTCCAACACTGACAAATCAGGTGACCTTGTAGGCCACCTAATGGGTCCATTTGTTCCAATCCAATGGTCCTGGAAAATTTCTTCTAAAACCGGCACAATCAACCTCGAATTGTGGGCAGGTGCACCGTCTTGTTGGAAGTAAATGGCATTAAGATAGGCGAGGGGAACATTCTCCAGGAATTATGGTATTACTTCTTCTAAAATTGCCAAGTACCTATTCGCGTTGAGACCTCCTTAAAAAATGCGTTATTTTATTGATGTCCCCAATAAGAAGCAGCCTACATTAAAACAAAATCGACCCTGTTGTTGTTGCTCAAAAATTAGGTGTTGGTTTTCATCATACCAGTGCACTTGTATTTTGCCTGTTAAATAAACCGGCACTGCTTATATGGGCTTCGTCTGGCCATATGACTTTACTCGCAAAATTATTGTCCCTTCGAGTTTGGTTCAAAAATCAATTACAGAAATACACACGCCTCGCTGCATCGCCAGGGTATAAATGCTGGAAAATATTCATTTTGTAGGGTTTCAATTTGTGTTTTTTTAAAATCCTTTGTACCTGTGATCGGGGAACGCCAGTGTCATTTTCTAACTTCGTACAAGAAGTCTGAGGAGAGACACGGACGCTGGCTAAGACATTTATTTCATCCTCTTCATTATTTTCCTTGTTATACGTCTTGGGTCGGGGTTTAGAATACGCACCATAATTTAGTAGATTATTCTTTAGTTGAAATATCGTTGCTCGACTAGGTTGGCGCCTCTCTGGATATCTAGCGTTTTAAAAACAATATGTCATGTAATGTCTTATTGTAAATTACTAGTTTACCTGTTTAAACATAATTCTAATGATTCGTCAACATTTTCATGGCATTGATTGAAACATTGTATGATATCATACTTTTCGTTGTTCTGAAAAAATCTTTCAGCCATTATAAAATTTCACAAATTAACAAAATCGCCAAACACAAACACAATAAAACGCATCAAAATTTATCATCATGACAGCAGATGTGTTGATTTCTCCACAGTCACTTGATAAAACAATGCTCCAAAAGTCAACAACAGTGTTTGTAGCATCCATGACCTACTATAAAAAAATCACAAATAATAATCCCTGTAGTAAAACTTTGAAATCAATGGCACTCTATTAAAATTCAATGTTTTAGTAATTTTGGAGCATTTTTGAAAACTTCTTGTTTATATATTATATATCATTTCGAAGGAAAGAAAATAAGTAATTTAATGAGATAATAAAATACAGGGTGTTGCATTGAAAAAATCAGAAGTTTGAGTCTTATCTCCATAATGATACCCCGAAAAAAAAATTGAGTGCGCTCCTGGATTCTACGTAAAATTCTCTATGGGACACGTTTTCAATTTGACATTATCGCTGAGAAACTTCTTAGATATGGAGGGGATCCAAAAAGTGTGGATTTTCAAAAACACACTGTAATTTATAAACGAAAGAAGTTAGGCAAAATCCGTTCAGGCCATCTTGAGTTTCACAAAAGAGTGGCACAGGACCGCCGAAACCGCAAGGTTATATCTTCAACCAAAATGGGATGCACTGTACAGACGCTAACACCTCGAGACCGCGTCTAGTTTTTAGCCAATGGATTCCCAATGTAACCTCTCAAAATCCTAATTTTTTAAATGGCATTTTGTTTACTGAGGCAAGTTTTGCCAGAGACTCTATACAAAATTTTCATAACAGCCACTTATGGACTGATGAAGATCCACATGAAATCTTTCATGCTCATTTTCAACATCAATTTTCAGTAAACGTGTGGCTCGGAGTACTTGATGATCATTTAATTGGTCTTTATTTTCTCCCATTACGATTAAATGGCGAATCTTATCATTACTTCCTACAGGAAGAGCTACTTGCACTTCTTGAGAAATTCCTCTCCACCTCAGACAAAATTTATGGTTTATACACGATGGTGCCCCAGCCCATTTTACCATTAATGTATGTCGTGACTTAGATACAGTATATCCAAATCGTTGAATAGGTAGGGGAGGTACGCAACGTTGGCCAGCTTGCTCTCCTGAATTAAACCCCTTAGATTTCTGCATTTTGGACACCTGTAGTTGGTTTGCGCCTGTTTAAAATTATTTTTATTACTGTTGTTTTGTGTTATTGATTTTGTTTAATGTTACTGTGTTAGATAATAAAAAATTTTAAAATATTGCAAATTTCGATTAAATATGTTTAATACTCTTTAATCACAAGAAAAATGGGTCATCCCATTTAAAATAATGAAGATATGACTTATTTTTGAACCACACTTTAAAGATACTACGATTCAAAATATTAATTTTATATCAAATTAAGTAGACAGTATTAATAAATGAGATCTTATTATTCCCTCTGTGAGTGTTCAACGAACTAATTCATCAAATAACCAAACGAGATCCGTTTAAGTGAAGACATGCATCAGTCAAAAATTTTGAAAAAATAGTAATTCTGAAGTCATTACTCAAAATTCAGAAAAAAGTTTCGGACAAAAGTTTGTTATAATGTAAAGCATTATCTACAAAAGAAAAATAAAAATATGTATGTTCTTATTTAAGTGCCGGAAGTGCTGCAAGTCTTAAAAATATCTTCAATAGAGAGTTCCTATATGATAACCTATAGAACAAAAATTTCATAAAAATTCGAATAACGGTTATCCACGTACCTGTAATGATTAAGTCTCGCTGGGACACCCTGCGCATATTTATACATACGTATATCTATATATAGAGTGTTAATGATAGGCCATAAATCCACGGGCGCATTCCTAATCCAATTTCAAGTAGAAAAGTTCACATAAATATATGCCCTAGAAAGTCTGGTTTTCGAGATACAGGTTGTCAGTTTATTAAAGAAATCGGTTTTTATTAATATCTCAAAGGTCCTTTTTCCGATTTTGTTGAAAATTGGCTGTGATATTTGTTGCAATAAGATACTAAGTTATCACTAACTAGATGACAATTATAAGTTCCAGTGTGGTTCAGGGAGCAGTCCCACAAATAATGTTGACAAAAAATGTGCGCCAATGACTTTTTAAAAATATTATATTTTTGTAGGATTAAGCGGCTAAAAATACAACTTTATGGTCTCTTGATATTTGTTTGTATCTTACTTCGCTTTCGAAAAAAAAATAAAGCCAGTGCATTGCATGTCAAAAAATTGTTAAAACAGAATCAAGTTAACTTTGTTCGTTAGTAAGAAATGTTGCTTTGTTATTATGCAAATAACGTTTTTAAGATTATGTGACAGTTTTTTTATTATTTTTCCTTTGGTCAAAAGGTAGATGCTGCTATTAAAAGAATGGTAAATAATTATTCTAATTTGGAGATGACACAAATGCATTTCCTTTATGGTCTTGCCAATGGTAACTCCGCAGAGGCCGGAGACTCTTTCAAGTAAGGTATCTTGATCATGTCCTTCCAGGTAGAAAAATAATCGTAAATATTCATCGTCGTCTGACTGAATCTGGCAGTAATACCTCCGGGGGAAGACCACGTACAATTCGAACTCCGGCAGTTGAGAAGGCTGTCCTACATGTAGTCGAAGAGAGTGCAGCAACTAGTACGCAAAAAATTGGCGGGAAATAAATATTGGCATAAAATGGTATGGCAAATTTTAAGAGATTCTTTATTGCATCCTTACTACGTACAAAGGGTTCAGCAACTTCTTCCAAGAGATTTTGAACCGCGTACGCAATTGTGTGTAGATGGTATCTTCAAAGATTTGCAGAAAATCCTCACTTTAATTCCATCATTATGTTTACAGACCAAGCACGTTTTTCCAGAAATCCAATAATTAATTTACACAATAATAGTAACTGGACCCAAGAAAATCCTTATTATATTACAGAGACACATTTTCTCTCAACGTCTGGATCGGTGTCATAGGTAACTATTTGATTGGACCATATTTTTTTACCAAGACAATCATACAGTAATCGTACAGTAATTTTCTACAAAATTATTTGCCTCTACTTGTTCACGATGTTCCTCTTCAGTTACGCCAACAATATTGGTTCAAGCATGATGGTGCTCCAGTCTACTTTAGCATATTGGCTCCTGAGTATTTGAATGAAGATTACTAAAATCGTTAGATAGGTCGTAGAGGACCACAATTCTGGCCACCTAGATCGCCTGAATAGCCTAAATTTTTATCTGTAGGGGCACCTAAATCGTTAACTTATACTACACCAATCGAGACAGTAGAACATCTAAGGAATAGAATTGTTGGCGGGTGTGAAACCATACGTAACACTCATGGACACTCGATGAGAAGAAGAGTAGAAACCTACATAGATGGGGAAAGTGATCATTTCCAACATTTTTTGTGAATATTCTGTTAAATTGTTATTACGTTTGATTTATTTAAAAAATGCTTATAAATAAATATTGTGCAATGAGCAAAGTTAACTTGAGCCTATTTTAACAATTTTTCGAAATGTAATGAAGTGCTCTTATTGTTTTTTCGAAAATGAAGTAATATACGAAAAAATATCGAGAGACCAAAAAGTTGTATTTTTAGCTGCTTAATCCTTCAAAAATATAAAAATTTAAAAAGTGAGTGCCCACGTATTTGTCGTCAATATTATTTGTGAGACTGAATCCCGAGACACCACTGGAACTTATAATTATCATATACTTAGTGCCTAATCACAATAAACGACACTGCTAAAATTCAAAAAAATCGGCAGTATGGTATTTGAGATATCTTGAAAACCAGACTTTTTAGGACACATGTTTATATGAACTTTTCTACTCGAATTTAGTTCAGAAATGTGCCCTTGGAATTACGGCCTACCATTAACAACCTATATATATATATATATATATATATATATATATATATATATATATATATATATATATATATATATATATATATATATATATATATATATATATATATATATATATATATATGTACAGTGGTCCTTTTAAAGTGTTACAAAGCGATATTGAGAAAATGGCTGAATGAAAATAAATGAAATATCTAGGGATACAATGGATCGTTGGGGAACACTTTTTGACAGCGTAAGTAATGTTTTAACCATTTCCATTTTTTAGGGGTGGGGTGTAACTTTTAAATGTTAAATGGAAAGGTGCAGTTTTCTTTCCAGATTCGTAATCTCCAGAAAAAACTACGTTATAATCAATGAATAATTTAATGCCAATGTCAATGTCACTACGCTAAATTTAACAAAATTAAAAATAAAATCAACTAAAGAAAAAACTGATATTAGGTACATTATTTTATTATAATACATAGATTATTGGGCTCAAGAAAATCCACACTGGATGCGAACAGTCGCTAATCAACACCCTTGGTCGATAAATATCTGGTGTGGGATATTTGGCGATGTTGTTATTGGACCTCATTTTTTCGATGGTAATCTCAATGGACAGCGATACTGCGATTTCCTTCGAAATGACTTGCAAAGATTGATGCCCAATATTCCAGAGCAACAACGTGAAGCAATTTGGTTCCAGCAAGACGGCGCACCACCACATCTCTGTCGAGAAGCACGTGCTATATTGAATGACACTTACCCTAACAGACGAATTGGACGTGGCGGACCAGTAAATTAGCCTGCAAGATCGCCAGACTTAACCCCTCTTGGTGACTGCTCCAACTACAGCCGAAGACATGAGAGAAAGGATTACGCGTGCAGTTCGTGAAATCGACCCAGATAAGTTATTCAGAGTGCGGAATTCTTTTCGAAAGAGGGTTGATACAATGTTTAGAACAAAATAGCGTTATTTTGAACACCTATTACTAATAAAATAGATGTGCGACCTAATATCAGTTTTGCTTTAGTTGCATTTTGACTTTTCAATTTGTGATGTAAATTTCAGCGAAGACATTGAAGATAAGGATTATCATTCGTTAAATCGACCCAGATAATTATCAGATGCTGGAAAACTGCACTTTCAAATTATTTAAAGTTTAGACACCCTAAAATGGAAAGCGTTATTTTGAACACTACTTCAAGATGATCCAAATAATGTATCCTAATATCAGCCTTTTCTCATATTGTTTTAATTTCAATTTATATATAATTTAGTAGTAATTAATTGATTAAATTATTCATTATTATAACTTGTTTTGAGATGAATCTGGATGCTGTCTTGTACTTGTGTTGCCTAAAGTGGAAAGTCGTGTGCTTTCTCAGTCGTGTACGCTGGTGTCTAGTTTCTGTTGATCTTGCATTGCATTGCTGCAGTTGCTTGTACGTGTTAAAATACTGTATGTATAATATGATAGTGTGTGTGTGTGTGTGTGTGCGGGTCGTGCGTGTGGTGCGTACGGCGTGCGTGTGCGTGTTGCGTGCGTGTGTCGTCGTGGTGCGTGTGCGTGTGCGTGTGCGTGTGCGTGTGCGTGCGTGTGCGTGTGCGTGTGCGTGTGCGTGTGCTGTGGCGTGTGCGTGTGCGTGTGCGTTGCGTGTGCGTGTGCGTGTGCGTGTGCGTGTGCGTGTGCGTGTGCGTGTGCGTGTGCGTGTGCGTGGTGCGTGTGCGTGTGCGTGTGCGTGTGCGTGTGCGTGCGTGCGTGTGCGTGTGCGTGTGCGTGTGCGTGTGCGTGTGCGTGTGCGTGTGCGTGTGCGTGTGCGTGTGCGTGTGCGTGTGCGTGTGCGTGTGGTGCGTGCGTGCGTGCGTGGTGCGTGCGTGTGTGCGTGTGCGTGTGCGTGTGCGTGTGCGTGTGCGTGTGCGTGTGTGTGTGAGTGTGTGTGTGTGTGTGTGTGTGTGTGTGTGTGTGTGTGTGTGTGTGTGTGTGTGTGTGTGTGTGATGTGTGTGTGAGTGTGTGTGTGTGTGTGAGTGTGTGTGTGTGTGAGTGTGTGTGTGTGTGTGAGTGTGTGTGTGTGAGTGCGCGTGTGAGTGCGCGTGCATGCGCGTGAGTGCGCGTGCGCGCATGCGTGCGTGCTTGCGTGCGCGCGTGCGTGCTTGCGTGCGTGCGCGCGTGCGTGCGTGCGTGCGTGCGCGCGTGCGTGCGCGCGTGCGTGCGTGCGTGCGTGTGTGTGTGTGTGTGTGTGTGTGTGTGTGCACGGGGTGAATCACGACGGACGCCATGGGGTTCCACGGCGAAGCAGCATATAATCTTTAATTCCTAACACAGTGATAGTATGTAAGTCAATATGAGCAAGATTTTAAAAATATTTTTAAATATACAGGGTGCTCCAAAAAAAGTGGCGTGTGTTTTTTTTCAATGACACACCCCGTATATTATTGTATTTTCGAATTTTACATAAAAAATAGTAGCACTTTCGTAAGGGTTCCCTATACTTACATACGGGTTGTTTCAAGTTACATCAATTTTTTTGAAAATTTAGGGTTTTAGGAGAAATTAAGTGTCTCCTAATCAAATTTACTCTTAGGTTTAAGTAAAATACTGTTACCTTAGTTAATTTATTGAACAAATAGTAAACACCTCTTTATAGGGCGTTCATTTTTCAGTTAAATTAGTAGAACATTAACACTGAAATATTCGGCTTATTTTAAATGCAACACCCTGTATTTTACACGCTTATCGTATAGCTTACTTAATTACCTTTCAACTTCTATGAGGGTTTCCTATACCTAAACCTTCAAATTTTCAACTTTTTTTTTTAATAATTTTTGGAATTTATCTGTTCCTGTATCATTTGTAGATTGAAATTTCCTCCCAAAATGCCTACTGTTCATGATTTTTGGATAATGTACCACATTTTCAAATTCTAATCATAGTAATTTTAATTTAAACGTTATTTCTACACTGTGTAGATTAAACTAAAAATCGGAATAGATTTTTTTGTACACTTATCTCTACTCTGGATAACCGTAATAACAAATTGTCACTTTTCTCTGACGATGCTTGGCTCGTTCCAGCGAAACCGATCAGCTTCAATTTTAAAAAATAAAGTGAAACTTTAAAAAAATCTATTGCGATTTTTAGTTTAATCTACATAATGCAACAGGTTCACAGAGTAAGAATAGAAAGCATTTACACAATAGAAAATAAAATGTTATTTATGTGGTTTGATAATTTGCTCAAAAAATAAAAAAAAATTAGAAGAAATGTCCTATATGATGTCCATCTTCTTGAATACACAGTGTTATTCTCTTTACTTACGTTTTGCAACACATCAGGGGTTTCTGATTCATATTGATATTTATGTCGATGATTGCGTTTTAAATTGAAAGGTTCTTGACAGTACCTACAGAGGGATCAAAAAATGTAAAATTTATATTCTTTAATCTTACTTCAAGGATAAGTATAATTAATATAAGTATAATTAA
Organism: Vesta saturnalis; assembly: GCA_036346205.1. Lineage (NCBI taxonomy): Eukaryota > Metazoa > Arthropoda > Insecta > Coleoptera > Lampyridae > Vesta > Vesta saturnalis. Next base: position 2,996,331 of record JARFJB010002187.1, read on the forward strand.
TAGTACTAATGATTCAAATACATTTCCACAATGTGTTATTTACATATTGTAACGTTCCCCAGGTACCCTATCTTGAAAAGAGTAATTTAAACTTATTTGCAATAATGTAAATTCAAGAACCAAACAATCGTTAAGAGAGTTATCTTGACTTGACTGACACTAAATGTCACTATTACTCAAATTAATTGTTTGCCTTACATTGACTTTCCGGGCAATAATTAAAGCATTAGCATTCATTTACAAGTCTGATATTTAATTACTTGCAAACCTCAAACCTGATCAAACGAAGTGGTTGTCCAGTGTTAGGTACGTTATGCTATCTAAATGGGATAGTATCGATGAGATACATGTTGGATCATGCGGGCAGGTAAAAAAAATGAAACTACTCAAATTAAAATCAACGAACTTGGCGCACCGGTGGTTTAGCCTGTTAATCTACTATTGTGGTAAAGAACCACCAATAAAACCCACTTTATTCACAAAGAATCAATTGCACAAGTACATTAATAAATCAAATAACACAAAGAAACAATGAAAGGGTTAAATATATAGCAAAACACCATTAAATCAGGTTAAAGTGCGTACAAAATTATAACATTCAGAGAAAATGAATAAAAAGCAGTTTAGTTACACAGAAACAGAATTAAAAAAACTGATATAGTCACACTCACAATTGAATCATAAATAATCAAAATAAAAATCATAATAAAAATCGTAACACCAAACATGTGGCCCTTTAAAAAAAACAATCATGCCGGTCTTTAAGTAGATTACCACATAAAATAATAAAGCAAACCACGGTACACATGAAATACAACAACAGTAAAATTGCACGGGTAATAAAGTAAATGCGAGGATCAAAAGAAAATAGACAAGGAACTTAAACATTACCGAATTGTTCAGTGACAACTAAAGCACAAAATACGTAAGTCACATTGTAATAAAGCACATACAATAGAGAAATCAGCTCGCAGGCAAGTAATTCAACTTCAACAAACTGAAATAAAAACTCATTAAAATAAAGCCGGTACGTTATAAATATATATATATATATATATATATATATATATATATATATATATATATATAGTCATTGCTGAGCCCGTAGCATATATAAACCGTACCCTCTTGAGCCCGAAAAAACCTTGTTGAGCCCGACCGCGGGATCAACAAGGTACCCATGTGTATATCATCAAAATATGATTGTATAGGTATCAAAACGTGTAAATCCGAAAATTAGGCCGGGCCTCATAATGTCCGTTTATACCTCCACTATATACAGAATAGTTCTGAGGAGGCCGCTTCAGAGGTCGCTTTTATATACAAACTCTCGATCTTCACGAACCGTACATTGTGTGGCCCAGCATGCGGCAACGTTGGGATCAGCATTTAATAGGAAAACATGTGCAAAGTATTCTTTTTGCACATCTTTAAAATATTGGCAATCTTTACGTGCCGTACGGGTACGTATGTGCATATTTTTAATATGGTGCTTCTCGCATAACAAATTATTAAGTTACTGTAATCAAAATAGTATATTATACACCTAGATTGAGAAGTAAGCCATTATTAACCGAGCAATTTTAAACCGAGGTGTATATAGATTTTTTTTTTACTACTTGAGGATAAAACTTTTTAAATTGTAATTTGATTGAATTAGTACTTGAATATTATTATGTTATTTTTCTGTCCACTTTCAAAACATCAGGTAGACTGTAAAGTACCTTTTTCAATAATTGTAATTTGATGTATTATCAGATCAGATAACATTTTATGTAGGCTTAAACAGATTAATTTTCCCATCTGCTTTCTAAAGACCTAAATGATCATAATTTATAATAAAAATTGGTAATTTTGGTCTTAAATTACCTTAGATTTTAGATTATTGAGTAAATTAATCATAACAATTTTTGATATGTCCTATTCAAATACTTACCTGTTTTTTTTTCTTTTTTATATGGTGCATTTTTGAATCAAGGATATACAAACTATCTAAACCTTTCCATAACACTTACAGTTATCTTCGTCAGTAGTAGTATTATGTAATAAAATTGTTAAAGATGTTCAAATCAATTTTATGAAACTGTACAATACAATTTTAGTAAAGAATAACTAGATCATTAAAAGATTAAATATTGTTAAACTATCACGGAATCGTAATAAAAAAGTGAGTAACGATAGTAATTGAGCTTTACTTTTCCTTAATTTTTCAAATTGTGTAATAGAACGATAAGTTTCTTCCCGATAAAGGACTAAATATGAAATATGAAATACTATAAGCTTATACAGGGTCCGCCTTTGGGAGCTGATCCTATGAGTATCTGCTAAACCAAACTTCCTATAATTTTGAAAATTTGGTGACAGGGTAATGATGTTAGGGCTAACTCATATAAAATGTTTTCACGTTCGTACCACTTCCGGTTATACCGGAAGTCGGTTCTTAGTCGCTTATTTTAAACGGAACATCCCGTATATTAATACATTTTTGGATTGTATGTCGAATTTTAAGGTAAGTTTGTTAAATAAACTAGGTACGAAATTTCAGTCGTTTTAAAAAAAAACATTTTTCTAAAAAAATGGACAGATGCGGTCTTAGTAATAACTCGTTAATTGTTCTGTTCTTGTCAAACAATTTAAATAAAACTTTGAGGTGTTGTAGGCAAAGGTTTATTGGAACAGTCTGTAAAAAATGACATTTGTATTTTTCATAAAAATAAAATTATGAATGTCTAAACTTGACTATCAAAAAATGCAAGTTACTCAAAAAAATCAAATGGAAACCCCTATTTTTTATTACTCAGATCGATTTAACGTCAAAAACAAAACGTAAGTTTGTTTAAAACTTTATTTGCCTAAACGTAACAGTTTCATACTTATTATCAAAAAAGTCCCAATTTTAAAATTTGTGATAAAAATGAGCTACATACTTAAATCTAGTATTCCTTGTTCGTGGTCACCATGGAAACCAAATAATTGAGAATTGAAATAAAGAAAAATATTTGAAAAAGTTACTGCAAAAAATTATAAAAATTGATAATTTTGTGATTCAAAAGTCATTTTTGCCAAATAGAAATTTTCTAAGACATTTTTTTCAAATTCGATATACGACATAAGTGTAAAAAATTAATACTTTAATATCTTTTAAGGTTTACAGAAAGCGAACACGTACTGATAGATTTCTTCATAAATTATCCAACGTCAGAAAATTTGTATAATTAAATCTTTAGTAGATCGAGCAAAACAAAGTTGTGATCCTAAATTTTTAAAACATGAATATAAATATTTAACAAAACCCTTACAAGGTAATAGATATTTACTTACTGATAGGGCTGAGAAAATCTTAATTAAATATGGTGTTAGAACTATTTCAAACCTACAAGAAAAATTAAAGGACATTTAAGGTCACCTAAACATATTTCAAATCCATTGTCATCTTTCGGAGTGTATATTATTCATGTGGAAAAGTATACATTGGAACCACAAAACGTAGCTTTGATACAAGACATAAAGAACATATGAGATTTTGTAGATTTTCAACCAGAGAAGTCTGCGGTAGCTGATCATCCCTTAAATAATTTAAATCATGATATCCAATTTGACAATATGGAAATATTACCAATACAAACACATTATTATGTTCGTTTAGAACGTGAAGCTATTGAAAAATATA